>AP025057.1:20067062-20318818 GCA_036186865.1 Eustoma russellianum
TATATATATATATATATATATTCAAACTTTTTGAAAAAAGGCACATACACACATATTCTAACGTACTACTGACACGTTATATATTTTACGTACATACGTTAACGTCAAACCACCATACTTAACTCATATTTATGAGTATATTCAGGTATTATATCATATGATATAAGTCATGGTGATGACAAATTAAATACGACACGTCAAAAGGTTCTAAATCGAAAAATTGTCGTATCGGGCGAATACCAAAACTTCGCCAACGTGTCACGTACTTGCCATAAATAGTGGCCAGCCCCTACACCTCAAAAATCTTTATAATTTTCGTGGGTATGATGATAATTCCAGCCACAATATCATTCCATATTGGCACACACAAATCACCCCACATTAAGGCCAAATTGTAGAGATTCCAATTTCAATTTTGTCACATGTTAATGGCGCCACTTTAAGACCAGACAAGTGCTGAATATTAAAGTTTAATTTATGTATATTCTGTGTAAAATAATATATATAACATGTGCAAAAAGTTGGAATTTAATTAGAGAAAAATCGGGTAATCGATAAACATCGAAAATTCGGTTTTCTACGTACACAACACATGGAACGTGTTTGGCACATCATACGACACGTATCTAGACACTTTTTACATATGTCATACATCTCAATGTGTTCTAGAAAATTAAATTAAGGGCTAATTGGAATATACCATGTGTGTATTATTAAATGTGCACTATTTTACAAAGTTTGCAAAAATAAAATTCATCACATGCATACATATCATACACGCCTATTCCAGCTGAAATGGAGCATATGTGGAGCCTTGTTGGCATATTGATTGGTCAAGAATCAATCATACAATGTTGGTGACTTAAAGAAAGAAGCTACAAAAGGTAATGTTTCAAATTTTATCTCATTTGAAACACATGCTGAAAATTTCAACATGTGTCTTAAGAGCTGGCCGATTTTCACCATTGATGACCCTATATTTTGTGTCTTGAAACATGGAATTCAATTGGAAGACAAATTCGAATTAATTTGAATAATATATGAAAGTAAATTTGTGATATCTTGAATATCACACATGCTGAAAAATTTCAGCATGTGCATGAATGTATCTTGGCCGATTTTTGGCCTATGTGATGTACAATTTTATTGCCAAAATTGATGAGAATATTGTCTATTAATTGCTGATTTATTGTTAAGAGAAAAATCAAAGAAATTTTGGCAACAATTTGAACTAAAGCACCATGTAACACATGCTGAAATTTCAGCATGTCAAGTTCCTTAATGGCCGATTTTTACACCCTTATTGGAGAAATATTGTCTTGCTTAATTTATGTGATGATCTTGGAAGTTATGGTAATTATTTTATAGTGATTTTGGCACATGTTTTTAGTGGAATTCTCAGATTTTCCTAGTCATCAAGTGATCACAACATTCAACCATTCAATGGGTGCCAAGTAAGCAAGAGTTAAATGATCATCCAATGAGGAGGTGCCAACTAAGCAAGAACATGTCACAATGATGCCACATATTCTCCCAAGGACTTAGAAGATAATTTTCAAGAGGAGAAGGACACCAAGGGGGGGCGGCCAAGGTGCTTAAAAGAAAAGGAAGAAGAGCAAAACAAAAACAAAGACAAGAACAAGCATTGCAATCTTGAAGCTAAAAACGTCTACATCCTCTTCTTCTACACTCTCTTTCTTTCTTCTTCATAAACGCCTATTGTACTTACATTCATATGCTTGAATAGGCTTCTCTTAGACCACCACATATTCTTTATCTTTGTAAAAGATTGATCAAGGTGTGATCAATCTTCAATCTTATAAGGTGGTGGTGTTCGTGCTTATTGTATTCATCATACAAGGTTTGTAAAGGGTTGGAGTTGGTGTGTAGCTCCATCAACCCTGTGGTAAGGTGTATTTGTGTTGTGTGATTAGTGTGAACCGAGGAAGGTGTTCCTCGAAGACTCGAGTAGGTTGTTTATAACCGAACCACTATAAAATGCTTGGTGTCATTTACTTTCAGCACTTATATTCTGTTTCAGCACTGTTTACACTTTTTGATTACGTTTGTAAAAATAGTAAAAGTTTTTCAAAAATTAAGAAATTTTCCATAATTATAACCACACGTCTTAAGGTTAATGTGGCACAAGTTGCAACCCTTTTGGATAAGTATAAGTCAACCAAACGACCAAAGTTCTGAGACTAGTGCAGTCTGATTTTCAGGCTTGCAAAGGTTGAGACTTTGATTGTATTTGACTAACTTCCCAAAAGCATTTTTCAAAAATGTTTCAACCCATTTAAATATAACATATAAGGGGTTAGTGGTGAAAATTTCAGACCATTTGGAGTTACGTACAAGTAGGAATAAATTTTTTAAATCAGTCTACCGTTTCTGGCAGATTCACGCAATCTGACCACCAACGATGTTTGAAGGGGTTAATTTAATGGTTGAATTTAAATCTGAAATTTTTTAGGAGACACTCATAACATCTGAGGCTAAGTTCTCTCAAAATTTCAGAATTTTTGAAGACCTACAACCTGGTTTTAAAAATGTTTTAAAACTGGTCCTGAAAACAGAAACTATTTTCGGAAGTTGGGTTTTCGGGTTCAAACTAATTTTAAAAACCACATTTTCCGCACCCACTATTCAACCCCCTTTCTAGTCGTGCCTTGCAGATCCTACAATTGGTATCAGAGCGCAGGAACAGTCACAACAAAAGGATCCAACGATCTACGTGAGATGACATCCACTAGCTATAACACCGTGCAAGAAGGAATGTCAACCATAAGGCCTCCTCTCTTTGACCGTGAGTCTTTCGTTCAATGGAAGGTAAGAATGAAACTTTTCTTTATGGCAATTGATATTGATCTTTGGTCAATTATAGAAGATGGTCCATTTGTTCCATCAAAGTTATCCACTGTAGATGGAGTCACATTAGAGGTCGTTAAGCCTAGGCAAGAGTACACGAGTGATGATAAAAAGAGACTAAGCATGAACGCTAGGGCTATGCAGTTACTTTTAAATGGACTAAGTAAAAGTGAATCAGGCAATGTTTCAAATTGTTCTAGTGCACAAGAAATGTGGAGAATACTTGAAATGAAACACGAAGGCACTAGTCAAGTAAAAGAGTCCAAGATCAACATGCTTATGTCCACACTCGAGTCGTTTAAATTATTGCCTAATGAATCTATTGTTGATATGGATCTTCATTTGACTAACATCTACAATTCTCTTGAGTCTCTTGGTAAAGCCTTTACCATGCAGTAAAGGTACAGAAAGTCTTGCGAAGCCTTCCATCCGAGTGAGACCCTAAAATGACCGTAATAGAAGAAAGCAAAGAAACTAAGTCAATAAAGATGGAAGAACTAATTGGATCACTAAAGGTATATGAAAACAAACTCGCTCTAAGACATTCTGAGTCTATTTCCAATAATGATAAGGCTATAGCATTTAAATCAAATGAATACGTCGTAGATGATAGTGACATAGATTCCGATGATGAGGACTTAATCACGATGGCTAAACGATTACGAAAAATATTGAGAAAATCGATTAAACATAAGTCTACCTCATCTAAGGATCATAAAAATAAAAATAAGGAAATAAAGTGCTATGAATGCGGCAAACTTGGACATCTATCATATGACTGCCCTAATAAAGAAAAGCAAACAAACAAATACCCTGACAAGAATCGGAACAAAAATATACTCGTCTCAGAACCTAAGCAAAGGAGAAGAGCCTTCAAAGCCTCCACTTGGAGTGACACATCCGACTCTGAGACTGATGATACGGAAGAACAAAAGGCACAAGTATGCTTTACATATAAGACATCAAATGAGGTATCTTCCGACTCTGATTCCGATTCTGAATGGTCTTATGATGATTTATTTAGTCAATATTTAGAATTGCATGAGTTTTCAAAGACTCTTGCAAAAGAAAAGAAACGATTAATTGAAGACATGAAGTTGTTAGAATCTTCTAACACGAAACTTGTTTCTCAATTAAACGATTCAAAAGAAGAGTCGTCACGCATGATTAATGCATTAAAGTCAGAGGTCTCATCATTGACTACGCACAATAATGAAATGAAATCCGAGATTTCAAACTTGAAATCAAGGAATGCGAATTTAGAGAAAATGGTGAAGAAATTTGATACAGGAACAAACATGCTAGATCACATTATTTCTTCACAAAAGCATGATAGTGATAAAACGGGTTTAGGATACATTGAAACAAATGAAGTATCCAGTAAACCAACCAAGTTTGTAGTGCCTAAGAAAGTAGACACTCCAAAACCAAAAACGGCATCTAAGATGACGCAAAGACCCCCTCTCTCCACATCTCGTCATACTTCTTCTTCATATCATGAGAAAAACAATTTTGTGCCATATAGATATGAGAAGAAACAAGTAATGCATACACGACATTCATTTCATCCTTCTAGATCACACACTATGCACACTAACACAAGGACATATCAAAAACGTCCTACATATAATACGTATAAAGGAGTTCTTGGCCAAAGGCCAAACGCACTTGCACCTAAAATATATTATGTTACGTTTTCATCACCTTTCTCACCTTTTGGAAGACCCAGAAAGGTCACCCAAATTTGGGTACCAAAAGGGACATTTTCAAAGGGTTGAATAAATAACCCTTAAGATCGCACGTTTAAGATTATTTAAAATACATGATTTTTTTATCTTTACATTCTCTTTTGATTGACTTTCCAAAATAAAGGGGAGAGAATGCATGATTTATGGGGGGGAGAGATACTGATTGCATAAATCAAGGGGGAACAGATTTGAAATTTAAAATTCAAATTTTGAATTTATGCATGATTGAAGGAGGAGCAATAGGATTTAAATCATGAGTATAGGTTATTTTGAAAATCATCAAAAGGGAGAGATTGTAGAGAAAAAGGGGTTTGAGTGATTTCAAAATATATGATTTCAATGTGCATAAAAACGTGCATGATATAAATGTGCATGATATATTGCATATAACTTGCCTTATATAGTTCATATGTAATGTTCCCGTACTAACGAGCCATGAAGCGTCAAAGCTTACATCAAATGGAAAACATTTGTTGTGTTTATACTATTTTCAGGTGCCACCATTAATGAACTAAACTAGCTCATTAAGTGAAGTACTTAGTTAATTAAACTAAGTAGTTCATTAAACGAAGCAACATTAGGACAAGGCACAAAGGCAACAAGACTAAGAAAGGAAAGTCTCCTCCTCCTCCTCTCATCAAATATACACGCCATTTATGTGTGTGTGTGTGTGTGTGTGTATATATATATATGTTTTCAAATTTTTTGAAAAAGGCACATACACACATATTCCAACGTACTACAGACACGTTATATATTTTACGTACGTACGTTAACGTCACACCACCATACTTAACTCATATTTATGAGTATATTCAGGTCTTATATCATATGATATAAGTCATGGTGATGACAAATTAAATACGACACGTTAAAAGGTTCTAAACCGAAAAATTATCGTATCGGGCAAATACTGAAACTTCGCTAACGTGTCACGTACTTGCCATAAATAGATGGACGACCCCTACACCTCAAAAATCTTTATAATTTTCTTGAGTATGATGATAATTCCAGCCACAATATCATTCCATGTTGGCACACACAAATCACCCCACATTAAGGCCAAATTGTGGAGATTCCAATTTCAATTTTGTCACATGTTAATGGCGCCACTTTAAGACCAGCCAAGTGCTAAATATTAAAGTTTAATTTATATATATTATGTTAAAATATATATAACATGTGCAAAAAGTTAGAATTTAATTAGAGAAAAATCGGGTAATTGATAAACATCGAAAATTCGGTTTTCTACGTACACAACACATGGAACGTGTTTGGCACATCATACGACACGTATCTAGACACTTTTTACATATGTCATACATCTCAATGTTTTCTAAAAAATTAAATTAAGGGCTAATTGGAATATACCATGTGTGTATTATTAAATGTGCACTATTTTACAAAGTTTGCAAAAATAAAATTCATCACATGCATACATATCATACACGCCTATTCCAGCTAAAATGGAGCATATGTGGAGCCTTGTTGGCATATTGATTGGTCAAGAATCAATCATACAATGTTGGTGACTTAAAGAAAGAAGCTACAAAAGGTAATGTTTCAAATTTTATCTCATTTGAAACACATGCTGAAAATTTCAACATGTGTATTAAAAGCTGACCGATTTTCACCATTGATGAGCCTATATTTTGTGTCTTGAAACATGGAATTTAATTGGAAGACAAATTCGAATTAATTTGAATAAGATATGAAAGTAAATTTGTGATATCTTGAATATCACACATGCTGAAATTGAATGTATCTTGGCCGATTTTTGGCCTATGTGATGTACAATTTTATTGCCAAAATTGATGAGAATATTGTCTACTAATTGGTGATTTATTGTTAAGAGAAAAATCAAAGAAAGTTTGGCAACAATTTGAACTAAAGTACCATGTAACACATGCTGAGATTTCAGCATGTCAAGTTCCTTAATGGCCGATTTTTACACCCTTATTGGAGAAATATTGTCTTGCTTAATTTATGTGATGATCTTGGAAGTTATGGTAATTGTTTTATGGTGATTTTGGCAGATGTTTTTAGTCGAATTCTCAGATTTTCCTAGTCATCAAGTGATCACAACATTCAACCATTCAATGGGTGCCAAGTAAGCAAGAGTTAAATGATCATCCAATGAGGAGGTGCCAACTAAGCAAGAACATGTCACAATGATGCCACATATTCTCCCAAGGACTTAGAAGATAATTTTCAAGAGGAGAAGGACACCAAGGGGGGGCGGCCAAGGTGCTTAAAAGAAAAGGAAGAAGAGCAAAACAAAAACAAAGACAAGAACAAGCATTGCAATCTTGAAGCTAAAAACGCCTACATCCTCTTCTTCTACACTCTCTTTCTTTCTTCTTCATAAAAGCCTATTGTACTTACAATCATATACTTGAATAAGATTCTCTTAGACCACCACATATTCTTTATCTTTGTAAAAGATTGATCAAGGTGTGATCAATCTTCAATTTTGCAAGGTGGTGGTGTTCGTGCGTATTGTATTCATCATACAAGGTTTGTAAAGGGTTGGAGTTGGTGTGTAACTCCATCAACCCTATGGTAAGGTGTATTAGTGTTGTGTGATTAGTGTGAACCGAAGAAGTTGTTCCTCGAAGACTGGAGTAGGTTGTTTATTACCGAACCAGTATAAAATTCTTGGTGTCATTTACTTTCAGCACTTATATTCTGTTTCAAAACTGTTTACACTTTTTGATTACGTTCGTAAAAATAGTAAACATTTTTCAAAAATTACGAAACTGTTTCAACCCATTTAAATATAACATATAAGGGGTTAGTGGTTAAAATTTAAGACCATTTGGAGTTACGTACAAATAGGAATAAATTTTTCAAATCAGTCTACCGTTTCTGGCAGATTCCCGCAATCTGACCGCCAACGATTTTTGAAGGGGTTAAAGGTTGAATTTAAATCTGAAATTTTTAGGAGACACTCAAAACATATGAGGCTAAGTTCTCTCAAAATTTCAGAATTTTCGAAGACCTACAACCTGGTTTTAAAAATGTTTTAAAACTGGTCCTGAAAATAGAAACTGTTTTCAGAAGTTGGATTTTTGGGTTCAAACTAATTTTAAAAACCACATTTTCTGCATCCACTATTCAACCCCCCTTCTAGTGGTGCCTTGCAGATCCTACAGTGTGCAAGTTGCCCAGAGGAAAAAAAACCAGTCGGGTGTTGATGGGTTTTGGTAGTCCCGTATAAATCAGATGGCACGATTCAACAATACAAGGCCAGGCTGGTAGCTAAGTGATACACAGAAGCATAAAGGATTGATTATTTAGAGACTTTATTTCCGGTTGTGAAAATCGATACATCTGTATTTTGTTCTTGACCGCATCGAATAAGGATTGGCCATTGTATCAATTTGATGTAAAAAACGCCTTTCTATATAGAGAATTGAAAGAAGAAGTTGATATGGAGGCACCAGGTTTTTCTAACGAGTTTCAAAAGAATCAATTCTGCAGACTTAAGCGGGCTCTCTACAGATTAAAACAGTCGTTCAGGGTATGGTTCATGAGATTTACACTCGTTATGAAGCAGAATAGGTACAAACAGAGAAACGATGATCATACCATGTTCCTCAAATAGAAGGGTAAGCTAGTTACATGTCTCATTGTATATGTAGATGATATGGTTACCACAGGCGATGATAAAGAAAAGATGGTGCAACTCTAAAACAACTTGTTCATCGAATTTGAGATGAAAGACTTGAGAGAACTCAAGTATTTTCTTAGAATCGAGGTTCTTCTATCAAAGAAAGGAATATGCATATCTCAGAGCAAGTATACGCTAAATCTATTGACCGAAGTAGGATTGCTGGACTGTAAGCTGAGTGATACACCTATGATAGCTAACCAAAAATTGCTAATTAAAGAAGGAGCCCCAAAGGTAGTAGCGCTATCCAGTGTAGAAGCAGAGTTCAAGGGAATTACCAAGGGAATTATGGAGGTTTTGTGGTTAAAAAAATTATTGCATGAAGCAGGCTTTCCAATGCGGCTACGGGCTCAGCTAAAGTTTGATAACAAAGCAGTGATCAATATTTCAAAAAATTCAGTCCAACATGATCGAACCAAACACATTGAGGTAGACATACATTTCATCAAAGAAAAGCTCGATGATGGAGTTATTGAAGTTGCTTTTTGTACGATCTTAGGATCAACTTGTAGATATATTCACAAAGGCGGTTGTTGGAAGAGTTTCTGAGTCAACACTATGCAATTTGAACATAGGCGTGCAAGTTGAACATTGGCGACCCCACTGATCAACTTGAGGAGGAGTGATGGA
This sequence comes from Eustoma russellianum, assembly GCA_036186865.1. Classification (NCBI taxonomy): domain Eukaryota; kingdom Viridiplantae; phylum Streptophyta; class Magnoliopsida; order Gentianales; family Gentianaceae; genus Eustoma; species Eustoma russellianum. The sequence continues at coordinate 20,075,982 of AP025057.1, forward strand.
AAGAATCAAAATATGCCATATAAGTGGATATTTTCCCATAAAGAGTAATTAATATAAAATCATATCATATTACATGTAATTAGAATATGCCATAATAGTGAAGGTGGTATTATAAATTGGAATGATTGTAACATATCAAAATTAATGAAAAGAAACTTTTCATTCTAAGCTACACTATCAGCACTCTTCACCAACACCAGCAACCTCGTTTCCCCTCCCCACACCTCTAATCCTTCCGACTTGCATTTTTGTCTCCCTCACTCTTCAACCTACAGCCTCCTTAGCCTACACCGCACATACCTATAAATTCGCCCATCTTTCCCCATTTGTTTCAACCCCCGTATCAAATTTCTTCCCTATAATTGCAGCCATTTGATTAACCTTGCAAACTTTGTTGGCTAATAGACAAGAATGGATAGATGTACTTGTAGCTATTCGTCGCTTGAGAAACTTTTAGAAATAGGTTGATTTTGATATACATTTCAAATAGTGTCATACAAATTGGTCCAGAAACAGTTGTCGGATACAATAAATATGTTGCAACTGCAAGTTTCATCTGATTCATTTTTATTTTATTTTAATGGACCTTTCTGGTGCTCTAGGCTCCCTCATTTATGCAAGTTGAGGAAAAGAGACGGATTTGACCTGTGAGACTTAGTGGAAAAGCGAATAACTTCTTTATCCACAGTACTTCCATTACTCCTTTGGCAATCCCGCTAAAATCTACTTCTGTACTGGATAATACTACAACCAACTTTTTTGCTTCTTACTCTATGTGACAATATTTTTGCCCACCAAGGCAAAATATCTTGAGGCAGAATGTCTGTCATTCTGATTTCTTGTCCAATCTGCATCGATGTAAACTTCTATAATCATATGCTTATACTTCTTGAACAGGATACCTCTCTCAATGTTCCTTTTAGATACCTGACTATCCACATAGCTGCTTCTAAGTGTTTAGCATGTGGATTATGCATGAGTTGACTTATTACCCCAACTACATAAGTTTTATCTGGTCTGATATGAGACATAGAGATAAGTTTTTCCACTAACCTCTGATACATCTCTCCCAGTTTGCCATCGGAGATCCTTATATGTTCTTTAATTTATGATTCACAACTGTTTTTGTATCACTTGTCTTACAGTCTAACATCTCAATCTCAGTCAGTAAATCAATGATATACTCTCCTTTTGACCGAAGGCGTTCGGTCCCAAGGAAATACTTCATTTCTCACAGATCCTTCATTTCAAATTCAGTAAATAGATTTAGCCAGAGACTCATCATTTCTTCGTAGTCATTTTCAGTGATAATCATATCATCAACATAAATAATTAGATACAAAACTGATTTTTCCTCTTTTTGAACAATAGAGTATGATCAGCATTACTCTGTCCATATCCATTCTGCCTCATTACCACTGTGAATCTACTGAACCACATCCTAGGGGACTGCTTCAACCCATAAAGGGCTTCCTAGGTCTGCACACTTCATTGTGGCCGAACTCATCAGAGAAACCTGGTCGAGCCTCTATATACACTTCTTCTTTTAACTCTCTATATAGAAAGACATTCTTTACATCAAACTGGTGAATGGATCAATCCTCATTTTCTACCACTGAGAACAATTTTCAGATTGCGTTTTTGTTTGCACGAAGGAAAAGTTTAAGAATAATCAACTTCATATGTTAAGGTAAACCCTTTAGCCACTAGTCTCGCCTTATGTCGTTCTACTGTTTTGTCTGCCATATATTTGATAGTGTGTATCCATCTACATCCTACTCATTTTTTGTTTTAGGACAATAAAAACTTCTCCCAAGTTTCATTTCTTTTTACTACCTCCATTTCTGTATGCATTGCATCTTGGCACTCTTTCGTTTTTCTTGCTTCATTAACAGTCCTTGGAATATCTTCTGAACACAGAGATGTAAACAAAACTCTTGCCCGACCACCAATTATTCTTTGAGTCACATTTAGTGGATATAAAAAAGATCGAGAAACCCATATTGGTGAGTAAAGATCTAAGGGAACACCCATTTTCTTCTGGCAAGCAAAACCTGTTCAAGAGTCTCGGTCAAAATATCAGTGTGATCATATGAAGGAAGATGGACAATCTATTTATGTAAATCATTCACCTCACTTATCTCTTTGTGGATGTTCACCAAAGAAGATTCCTAGGTAGATGCTGATTGATTGACCTGTTTTGTGCTGGACGAGGCCTACAGTGGTGTCATCTACTCGCTCGCTTTGGACTGCCTCAGAACTCGTGAGATTATCAGACCAATCTAGTGGCTCTGTGTTGTTCTCCACTTGAGCCTAAGAATGGGAAACAAATAAATATTTGGTTTCAAGGAACACGCAATCCAAGGTGCATGAATTCAGCAGGTGTTGATTATAACATCGATAGCCCTTTTGATAGGTGATGTACCCGATGAAGACACATTTTTAGCACAAGCATCAAATTTAGTTCGGTCATGTTTAGGAATGTGAACATAGACATAGACGATACACTCAAACACTCCAGGTGTAAGAGTGAGCGTAAACATGATAATTGTTTGTCATGCAAGGACTTGTAATGGGGTCTGATGACTATGAATTTTAGTGGGTAGGCAGTTTAGAAGGTAGGTAATGGTGGTGAATGCTTCAAGTCAGAAATGATTTGGGATGGAAGAGCCATGTAACATCGCCCGTGTCATTTCAAATACGAGATGGCTCTTTTTTTGGCAACACCATTTTGTTGGGGTGTTAAGGCAAAAGGCTTTATGTATAATGCCCTTATCTTGGAAAAAACTATGGAGATCCCGAGTCATATATTAGCCACAGGTGTTAGAGTGGAGAATTTGAATATGGGCATTATATCAATTGTGTGAAGTTGAAGAAGTTAACAACTTTAACATGAACATCAGACTTATAATTCGAGGAACTAGACACATGTTATACATTAAAAATAATCTATAAACAGAACAAAGTTTTGATACCCGATGGATTAGGATAAGGAGCACGACCCTAAACATGAGAGTGGATTAGAGGAAATATACTCCTGACCTGAGTATTATTAGGTCTGAATATGACTCGATGGTTTTTTTGCACAAATGCAAGTTTTACACGACATATGATTCAACATAATAGGAAATAAACTAAGGAAAAAAGTTTCAAATAACCAAATAATGGCGACCCAGACGGCGGTGCCATAACCACAGTTGTCGATGAGCTGTCCTATGAGCGAGATTAGACCGTATCTCTTGATCTACCTCGTTAACATAGTATAGGCCATCATGCTCAGCGTCATGCCCCAATTATCTCCTTCGTATGAATGTCCTGCAAGAGACAAAAGTGGGATATATGAGTACCACATAATTAAGACTTTTGGTAAATTGACTGAGGGATAGTTATTTTTAATAACAATATGGGAACATAAGCAATGGTTGTGTTGTGTGTGTGGTGACAGTCTAATAGTCCTTCCTCTATGGATAGGGCCTAATTCATCAGCTGCGACCTCGATTTGAGATTTTGTAGGAGGGGGAAGGCAGACAAAGTCTTGAACATCATAGGTCATGGAATTAGTGACACCAGTATCCAAAAGCCACATCGGGTGTGTTTGGGAAACTGTACTAACATTGTGGACTTAGGAAAGAGGTCGGGTGTCTAAGGGTAAATTGGTAATTTTGGATGATGTCGGTGTTTTATGTGTAATTTTTGACTATTTTGGGGGTTGTTTAGGAATTACTTAAAACATTATGGAAATAAGGGGTACTAGGCAGGGATATAAAGGGAATCTGAGATGTTCAGGGTTGTGGTTAAAATGTTCAATCCTCATACCTTCCCTCTCATTTTCCTCTCTAACGGCCACCTTGCTTTCTCTCCTAGTATTGACACCTTATTTCTGTACTCCACCTTCAAAGATTCTGTCGCTACCGTTGGCAGCCGTCTGTCGAAGGTCTCCACCGCCGATGGTGGTGCCACTGTTGTTGACGCGCATGGCTGTGACTCTTTGCCCTCTGCTACTTTTGCACTCGTCTTCTTTAGTCATGTAACTCTTCGTCCCACAACTTCGTGTGTCCAACCAATTGGAAGCATGTTTCTTTCGTATGCTTTTTCAATCCAAAGCTGGCACATCAGAGTTTTGCTTTTATCTTCTTTTTCTCTGCCACGTGATGACGTCTGTGAGCATGGCGGCACCGCCCGTGTCCTTTCGGTTCTTCCTTGGAGCCCAATCTGAGGCCAATCCATGATCATGACTCTAGGCTGAAGGGGTTCCTCTTATATCCCTATTCTAGCCTCTTCCCTTCAAATGACCGCATAGGCGGTTTCACCATTTGGAGTGGTTCTCGTCTCAGTAGTTCTCTTTTCACAGCCTCAACTTGTAGCGTCCCGGCCCAGCCAGTAAACCTGAATCGGTGCATCCGTCGTAGCCTACTAAGAGGACTACCAGAAGTCAATACTCTCACATACACGTCATCGCTGACGTAGGAGAAATAGTTGCAGAGAAACAAATAAATTAAAATCTGAATTAATTGAATCTATACTCCCAAAAGCATAAGAAAATAAAACTGTTTGTGGATGCATCCATCTGATCCTTAACTAAATGAAATAAAGTTAAATTAATAATAAACAGTCTATAACAATCCCAAGATAGGCTCTAAGCACCCCACTCAGCCTACTCGCCATTGTCCTCAATGAAAATCATGTCATACTCGGGCTCATCTGCAAAAACAAATGGGATAGAACCATTAGCAAAAAACGCTAGCAAGTAACCCGCTTATAAGACAGACGGGATCTTCACATGGCAAGACATGAGTGAATATCAATATCAAGGGGAATTGGGGCATATGTCCTGAGTTGTTCAAAAGTTCTGATTTCTTTGCATAATAAAAGAAAAGAAACTAGTAATGCACAAGTAAACACAGAATCACTTACATAGCAATCATACCGGAACGGAACATATGGTACATGCCATTTCAAACCATGTTCTACATTACACATTCACCTATGCTTATGCAATACTTTTCAAAACAGTGCAATGTATGTCACAATGCCCGGTCATATAACTTTATGCCATGTCATGGGCCACATCTTGTCTTTATACCCTGTGACACATCACAGCTTAACTTTATACCCTGTAATGAGCCACAGCTTGCCTTTATACCCTGTGTCACATTACAGCTCACTTTATACCCTGTGATGGCTACAGCTTGTCTTTATACCCTCTAACACATCACATCCCATTTCGTAAAAAACTTTATACCATTTGCCAAAGCACAGCTCTTATCAACACATAATACGAATGCAAGTGCAATGATGTAGAGATGTACATTCAAACATGTCATTTAATCACTTAAGCCTCATCTTATTCACATATCCAAGCATGCACATACATGCCCATTTGTACCTCAACATCCATATTCATCTTACAAACACAAAGAACAGATTAGAACACCTCACACACTCCATTTCAACCTTATCAAAGCCACAAGCATTCATCCTTAGCCCTCTAAACCATTCATATTTAAGTCTAGTTCAAATACCTTCTGAAATCATCACCATTGATTCACCATCCTAGAACACATCCCCATGACTTAAACTGATCTCAATCAAATCCTAAAGAAGCCTCTAACATCACCCAATTGGTCCTCTAGCTTCCCTTTCTCTCTTCTATTTTTTTCTTAGGAAAACAATTGACATCATACCCTAACATCGATTGATTGATGTAACTTCATACCCTAACATCGATCGATCGAAGTCCGTCAGAAACTTTCTGTCTCACATCAGTCGAACCATTTGCCTACATCGATCGATTTAAGTGACTTCATACCCTCACATCGATCGATCGAAGTCTGTCAGAAACTTTCTATCTCACGTCAGTTGCTCAAACTGCTTACATTGATCGATCGATTGATGTCCCCGCTTCCAAAAAAATATACGTGATTGCTACAGAAAACCTGCAGAACCAAACTTACAACGTCCCCAAATTTCATGCCAGTCGTTCCAAGCCTAATCTTGTTAGTGTTTGTGCCCTAGGCCATTATTTGGATATTTATGTTATACATTTATTATTAATAAAAGAGGTTTTATTATCATTATTGTTGGTTAGTATGTTACACAATTTTGATATATGTCCCTGATTCATTATTGTTATAGAGATAAAATAATTTATAATCAGTATGAGTATTGATTTGATAATTATGAGATGATTATGTGTATGGTAATACAAATCAATTTCATAGATACTTGTTAGAGAACAGTGTATTGGATCGACCCATCATGAGATTACTACATGGATTAGCGTCATAAGTAAATCTCATGATAGTCGTGTTTTAATCCTTTGACTTGAGATTGTCATAGTTTCCAACATAAGGACTATTATATTTTGACATGATCAAACATTATCCAAAACTGGATAATAATAAAGGTCATGATTGAATGTGATAGAAATTATGTAGAGGATATTGAACAATCAAGATAGGATTTGTCTTTCTCTTTTGAGAGAGATATCTTTGGGCCCCTCGATTAGTGAGACTGTGAAATGCATAGCCGTGCTCAAATGAATTGATAGTGTGATCAATATCATTTGTTTTATCAGTCTACTTAGAGATCTAGTAATCATATGTTTGAATAGTATAAGTATGACGCTGACCATGAATTATGTTCAAACTAGATATCGTGTGACAAATGGATTAATGCATGTGCTATTATTAGGCTAGTTGGACTTTACTCATATTAATTGGATAGCCGTAATGTCTTGCTAGAGACCAATTACGACTTGCTGGTTTAATGGAGATTTAACTGACTGCCAATTAATATGGGCCTATCGGGTCACACACAAGAATGCGTATGGCTGAGATTAATAATATTAATGACATTAGTATTGGATATTAATTATTATTAATATTATTATTTTTTTTGTGGTTATATATATATATATATATATATATATATATATATTATCGGATAATTATGAGAGAATCCATATCTGATATGTATTTTGAATATCCTGACAGAATCCATATCTGATATGGATTTTGATTGGCATCAACGAAACCGATTAGGACTCGGTTTTTAATGCCCATATATGTGTATATATATATATATGCATCTCGTACATAGAGAGATACAAAAACACACAAAAACAACAGAAACCCTAGAGCCGTTTTTGAAGAAAAGCGAGTTCTCTCAGCCGGGCCGTTCAAGAGTTAGCACTCTGGGCGGAAGCATTCGTGTGGATACTGACAGAGGGTGTTTGTGATTTCGCACCTCTTTCACCTGCTGATTTCGAATCTTTGGAGGTAATTTTTACGTTTCTTTCATCGATTAAACGAACAACATGGATCCTTGGTAGGAAATCAGAGATCAAGTTTTGTTTTTCCCACTGCGCGTTTTGTAGTGATCTTGTCGGATTTCCTAACAGTGGTATCAGAGACACTTGTCGTCTCGTTTAAATCGACTATATCATGCTTATGTGTTTACTGTTTTTCGTATGGCATGATATGTATAAAACAGTAATTCGGATTTAATATGATGAGAGAAGAATGGTATTCTTCAATTCGTTTTCATGAGATTATTTGTATACGGCGGTAACCGTTTGCATGTGATGATCAAAACCGATTTTGTTTATATTAGATATAATCATACGATATGTGTAAAACCTTATTCGAATCTTATCTGGTGATAGCGGATTGATGTTTCAATTCGTTTTCATCAGATGTTATAATTCGAGATTGTTATATGTGATATAAATTTTTCATTTTTCATGAGATGATCAAAAACGATTATGTTTATATCGATATGAACAACCGATTGATGGTTCTGTTTTCTTGTGTCAAAAGGACAGATTATCAATTCGATGATGATTCTGATTTCTGGTTTCGGATGAAGATTATCAATTTGATTGATATTCTGTTTTAAGGTTTTCGAATGACAGCCATCGATTCAATCGATGCTTCTATAAGGGTTTACATGTAATCAAAATAGTAAGATCGTTAATATGATTGACGCGTCTGTGTTAGGGTTTCGAAAAGAAAATTATCAATGCGATTATAATTGTTGATGTATATTTATTTATTATAATATGTTTGTGTAAAATATATTATAATTGTATGCGTACGCCCTATAGTTCGTTACCGTGACATTAAGAATGTCGATATATATTTATTTGTTATAATATGTTTGTGTAAAATATATTATAATTGTTGATGTCTTTGCATGGTGCATAGCATGGCCTCATGACCTATGTGATTGACTTAGTCATATTTCTATTTCGGGTTATTATGGCCTGCGTGCCGCTGTAGTTTTTGTTTTATTTAATTATACAAGTAGTTAGGTTTTTCGTTATTATTGTAATAAATGAAGAATCAAGCTACAAAAGTGGTGATGGCGACACATATCAAGGACAAGTGGATTCCTTGGAGATGGAGGCACGAGCTCAAGAGTAGAAGATATGTATCATTGCAAATGTTGTAATAGGAAGTCTTTCACATAGGTTTTCCTTTATGATCTTCATTTGGTCTCATGAAGATCATATTTAGTTTGGCCATGCTATGTCACGTTTACATATTTATCATTTTGTATGAGATGCGTGGATGATATATTATATATGCATATAGGATGCTACGATATAATGATATGCAATGCAAGACATAAACTAAGTTGAACCCTCATTAATAATTTAAGTCTTGATGCCATCCATGTCTTAAACACCTATTAAAACTGAGATTGTATTAAAGTAGATATTGTCAAAGCAATGTGCTTTAAACATTCCTAGCTACGTAGGATGAGTAATAGTGCTACTCATATGTTTAAAATTGGTTAGACTTAATTGGGCTATCAAAACGGTTTTGGGCCCAAGGCATTAGATGGAATCTAACATACAATGATATATGATGTGATTATTCCATAAATTCTAAGAGTTACATGAGATGTAATTGGTAAAGAAGTTACCTACCTAAATAACTTAATTTTAAGAGTCTTGCCAAAGCTGAGTTTAGAATTAAGTCAAATATGGACCTTAGCTCACTAAAATATTTCTTTTGAGGGTTATGTTTTAGTGGGAGTTTTATAAATGTTAACCTCATTATTAATAAAGTGTTACTTTGCATGTTTTGCAGATCATAAATGGCTGCTAATAACAATTTCACCTTATCGCTGCGATCAATCCTTGAGAAGGAAAAATTAAAAGAATGTGGGACTAATTTTGTTGATTGGTTTCAAAACTTGAGAATCGTTCTCAAGCAAGAAAAGAAGTCCTACGTGCTCAATGACCCTGTCCCTGAACCCCCTCCTGCTGATGCTTCTGTTGCTGCTAGGAATAAGCATAAGAAGCATGTGGAAGATTCTAACGACATAGGATGTCTTATGTTGGCAACTATGTGTCCAGGACTTCAGAAGGACCTGGAACACTTAGAAGCTTATGAGATGAGTGTGCATCTCAAACAAGCTTTCCAACAATAGGCTAGGCAGGATAGGTTCGACACCGCTGTTGCACTTTTTGACTGTAAGATGTCTGAAGGTGAATCTGTTAGCGCTCATGTTTTGAAGATGAAAGGCTATATAGATCACCTTGCAAGACTTGGATATCCCCAGAGTTTGGAACTCGCCACGGATTTGATCCTACACTCCTTGCCTAGCAGTTTTTCTCAGTTCGTTATGTACTACAATATGAATAATATGGAAAAGTCCATTCCTAAGCTACACAGTATGCTCAAAACTGCTGAGGGGAATATCAAAAAGCCTACCCAAGTATTGAGTGTCAATATCAAGCCTATGAAAAAGAAAGGTAAAGGCAAGGGTAAGACCAAAGGTGCGAAGTGTGCAAAAGGGTCCAAGGGTCAAGCTAAACTGAAACCTGGTCCCAAGGCAAAGGTTCCTAAGGAAGGAACTTGTTTCCATTGCAACAAGCCTGGGCATTGGAAAAGAAATTGTGATTTTTATTTGGACGAGCTGAAAAGGCTGAAGGGTAGTACGACTACTTCTTCAGGTATTTATGTTATAGAAATTAATTTAACTACTTCTTCTTCCTTGGTATTAGATACTGGATGTGGATCCCATATTTGTACAAATATGCAGGGGCTCAAAAGTAGTAGGATGTTGAAAAAGGGCGAAGTGGACCTACGTGTTGGCAATAGAGCAAGAGTTGCTGCTATAGCTGTAGGGACCTATGAGCTTGTCTTGCCTAATGGGCGTTTGTTAGTATTGAACAATTGCTTTTATGTTCCTACTATGAGTAGGAATCTTATTTCAGTATCTGTTTTGGATTATGAAGGTTATTCGTTTTTGATTAAAAATAAGAAGTGTTCTATTTTTGATAAAAATGACTTGCTTTATTGTAGTGCAAGTAGTTATAATGGCATTTATGTCCTTAACCTTGATGATTCCAATGACGGTAATATTTATAACATACCTTCAAAGAGAACTAAGCCAAATGAATTAAACCCTGCATATTTATGGCATTGTCGCCTTAGCCATATAAATGAGAAGCGCGTATCTAAACTCCATCAAGATGGATTATTAGATTCATTTGAAAATTGCAAGTCTTGTTTGCTTGAAAAGATGACAAAGACCCCTTTTACTGGACATAGTGAAAGGGCTAATGACTTATTAGGCTTGGTACATACAGATGTATGTGGCCCAATCAGCATTAGTGCCAGAGGAGGATTTCAGTATTTCATTACTTTTACTGATGATTTCAGTAGGTATGGCTATGTCTACCTAATGAAACATAAGCATGAGTCTTTTGAAATGTTTATAACTTTTCAAAATGAAGTACAAAATCAACTTGGCAAGACAATTAAAACGCTTTGATCAGATCAAGGTGGTGAATATTTGAGCCAAGAATTTGACCAACATCTAAGAAATTGTGGAATCGTTTCACAGTTAACGCCTCCAGGAACTCCACAATGGAATGGTGTTTCTGAAAGGAGAAATCGAACTTTATTAGATATGGTTCGATCTATGATGGGTCGAGTAGATCTTCTTTTATCTTTTTGGGGTTATGCCTTGGAGACAGCTGCATTTATTTTGAACCGTGTACCATCTAAAGCGGTTGAAAAGACACCATATGAGATATGGACTGGTAAGAGGCCCAGTTTGTCTTTTCTTGAGATTTGGGGTTGTGAAGCTTGTGTGAAAAGATTAGTGTCAGATAAGCTAGCTCCAAAGTCTATCAAATGTATTTTTGTGGGGTAATATTCTCTCAGAGAACAAAGTGTTTGTTGCTCGAAATGGAGTCTTTTTAGAAAAGGAGTTTCTCTCCAAGAGAACTAGTGGGAGTATAGTACAACTTGAGGAAACTCAAGTTCCACAAGATATCGTTGAACTGTCTTTAGAGACAATTTCAGAACCACAAACAGTTGTGGAGCCTGAAAATGTAACACAAGTCCAACGCAGATCTGATAGGATACATCATCAGCCAGAGAGATATGGATTTCTTGTGACTGATGATAGTGAAGTTATGCTCATAGATCAAGATGAGTCTACTACCTATCAAGAAGTTGTGTCAGGTCCAGATTCAGATAAATGGCTTAGAGCCATGAATTCTGAGATGCAATCCATGTTTGATAACCAAGTTTGGTCTTTAATTGATCCTCCAGAGGGTATTAAGACTATTGGTTGCAAATGGGTTTTCAAGAAAAAAACTGACATGGATGGAAATGTGCAAACCTACAAAGCAAGGCTTGCGGCTAAAGGTTTCAAGCAAACTCATGGTATAGACTATGATGAAACTTTTTCACCAGTTGCTATGCTTAAGTCTATTCGAATTCTCCTTGCCATTGCAGCATACTATGATTATGAGATATGACAAATGGATGTCAAAACTACTTCCCTTAATGGAAATTTACTCGAGGATGTGTGCATGATACAACCTGAGGGTTTTGTAAATCCTGAGAATTCAAAGAAGGTGGTCCATCTATGGATTGAAGCAAGCATCTCGAAGCTGGAATCCTCGTTTTGATGAAACAGTTAAGAACTTTGGCTTCATCAAGAATGAAGACGAACCTTGTGTTTACAAGATGGTTAGTGGGAGTGCAGTAGTGTTTCTGGTCTTATATGTGGATGACATATTGCTTATTGGGAATTATATCCCTACCTTGCAAAAGGTTAAGGCTTGGTTAGGGAATTCATTCTCAATGAAAGACTTGGGTGAGGCTACCTATATCCTTGGTATCAAGATCTATAGAGATAGATCTAAAAGGATAATAGGCTTGAGTCAAAGTACATACATAGATAAAATGTTGAAGAGGTTCAACATGCAAGAGTCCAAGAAAGGATTCCTGCCTATGTCTCATGGCATTCATCTTAGTAAGAATCAATGTCCTCAGACATCTGATGAGCGAGATCGAATGAATAAAATTCCTTATGCTTCTGCTATAGGATCAATCATGTATGCCATGTTATGTACTAGACCAGATGTCTCATATCCATTGAGCACAATGAGTAGATATCAAGCTGACCCCGGTGAAGGTCACTGGACAGCTGTCAAGAATATTCTTAAGCACCTCAGAAGGACTAAAGATGTATTCTTGGTTTATGGAGGTTTGGATGACGAGTTAGTTGTAAATGGTCACACAGATGCTAGTTTTCAAACCGACATAGATGATTTCAGATCATAGTCCGGTTTTGTATTCACATTGAATGGTGGAGCTGTTAGTTGGAAGAATTCAAAACAAAGCACTGTGGCTGATTCTACAACAGAGGCTGAGTATATAGCAGCATCAGATGCAACTAAAGAAGCAGTTTGGTTGAAGAAGTTCATCACTGAGCTAGGAGTGGTACCTAGCATTGCAAATCCTGTGGTCATTTATTGTGACAACAATGGTGCCATAGCACAAGCAAAAGAGCCAAGGTCTCATCAGAGATCTAAACATATACTCAGACGCTACCATCTCATTCGAGACATCATCGATAGAGGAGATGTCAAGATATGCAAAGTTGACACAAACGATAACATAGCGGATCCATTGACTAAGCCTCTCTCACGGGTCAAGCATGATCAGCACACTAAATCTATGGGTCTCAGATATTTGTAGGCCTAGTGCAAGTGGGAGATTGTTAGTGTTTGTGCCCTAGGCCATGATTTGGATATTTATGTTATACATTTATTATTAATAAAAGAGGTTTTATTATCATTATTGTTGGTTAGTATGTTACACAATTTTGATATATGTCCCTGATTCATTATTGTTATAGAGATAAAATAATTTATAATCAGTATGAGTATTGATTTGATAATCATGAGATGATTATGTGTATGGTGATACAAATCAATTTCATAGATACTTGTTAGAGAATAGTGTATTGGATAGACCCATCATGACATTACTACATGGATTAGCATCATAAGTAAATCTCATGATAGTCGTGTTTTAATCCTTTGACTTGAGATTGTCATAGTTTCCAACATCAGGACTATTATATTTTGACATGATCAAACGTTATCCGTGACTGGATAATAATAAAGGTCATGATTGAATGTGATAGAAATTATGTAGAGGATATTGAACAATCAAGATAGGATTTGTCCTTCTCTTTTGAGAGAGATATCTTTGGGCACCTCGATTAGTGAGACTGTGAAATGCATGGCCATGCTCAAATGAATTGATAGTGTGATCAATATCATTTGTTTTATCAGTCTACTTAGAGATCGAGTAATCATATGATTGAACAGTATAAGTATGACGCTGACCATGACTTATGTTCAAACTAGATATCATGTGACAAATGGATTAATGCATGTACTATTATTAGACTAGTTGGACTTTACTCGTATTAATTGAGTAGCCGTAGTGTCTTACTAGAGACCAATTACGACTTGTTGATTTAATAGAGATTTAACTGACTGCCAATTAATATGGGCCTATCGGGTCACACACAAGAATGCGTGTGGCTGAGATTAATAATATTAATGACATTAATATTGGATATTAATTATTATTAATATTATTATTTTCGTTTTTTGTGGTTATATGTATATATATATATATATTGTCGAATAATTATGAGAGAATCCATATCTAATATGGATTTTGAATATCCTGACAGAATCCACATCTGATATGGATTTTGATTGGCATCAACGAAATCGATTAGGACTCGGTTTTTAATGCCCATATATGTGTATATATATCTATGCATCTCGTACATAGAGACATACGAAGACACACGAAAACAACAGAAACCCTAGAGCCGTTTTTGGAGAAAAGCGAGTTCTCTCAGCCACACCGTTCAAAAGCTAGCACTCCGGGCGGAAGCATTTGTGTGGATACCAACAGAGGGTGTTTGTGATTTCGCACCTCTTCCACCTGCGGATTTTGAATCTTTGGAGGTAATTTTTACGTTTCTTTCATCGATTAAACGAACAACATGGATCCTTGGTAGGAAATTGGAGATCAAGTTTTGTTTTTCCCGCTGCGCGTTTTGTAGTGATCTTGTCGGATTTCCTAACAAATCCCTGCTATCAATTCGTGCTTAAACTACAAATTGAGCACTACACAAATACATACCAAGAATTCAAGCCTAAAACTCAAGGATTTCAATTCCTATGACCCAAAGATCACATCTTTCTCCCTCAAACCCTAACACAGCAGTAAAATTGCAGCAAAGGTATTTCAAGGGTTAAGGTTTTGCAGGAATTCATATATTCACCAACATCAAAATAGATTTTCAACATACAATGGTCAAAACATCAAATCTAAAACACAGAATTTACACAGAATTTACATATAGATAAACGAGGGTATAAACTACATGGTGATCCAATTTTGATACAAAGGTAGGGCCTTTTCCTTCACAAATCATGAGAACTTATAAGAAAGTTACTTGTCCTTGATTACTGATAGTCGGATTAAAAAACAGAAAGGATTTGGATCGATTTCTGAAGACTATCTCCTTCACCTTTAGGCTGTGAAAATCGGCTAGGGCTCCTGGGGAATAGAAGGTCGATGTTTTTCTGATAGGAATGGGGAAAAATGACGCTCTTTTTCAATTTTATTATGGAAAAGAGCAAAACTGGAATTTCTGAATTGTATTTTATTTAAATCATTTTTCTTCAATTCTTAAATTCTAATATTTAATCCAAAATGTTATTAATTTATTATAATTTCTTCCCTTATTTAATTAAGTTCCGGAGGGTGCGGGGCATAACATTACCTATCATCAACAGCGGTTAGGAGCTAAAATAACCGCTGCTCATGGACTTTCCTGTTGTAAATTGCAACCCTCATTAGGTTAGGGTCATTGCCGCCTGTTGCCATCTAGAATTGAAGCCAATTCTAGCAGTCTTCAAGGGATCCACCAATATGTTTGATAGAGTTTGCCTCTCTGTGAAGGTCAAACACCAAAAGGGCATCCCTCCAGACGCGTACATTGGTGCAAGCCCGTCCCATAGTGGTTTTGATGTTGGGTATTGGGGTACACTATTTACCAGGTTTAGTCCTGTTGAGAAAAAGAGTTTGAGTGATTTACGAAATGCATGATAAAGTTATTACTTTGATACGTTTTTGTGATATACATGCCTTGTATGATTTATATATGTATTGTTGCCGTACTAACAAGCCATGAAGCGTTAAATCTTACATCAAATGGCAAACATTTGTTGTGTTTCAACTATTTTCAAGTGCCATCATTAATAAAGTAAACTAGTTCATTAAGTGAAGTACTTAAGTTAATGAACTAATTAGTTCATTAAATGGAGATATATTTGGAGATATGTTTGGATCGATCGACGTACGATAGCCCCTCACGTGGATTGATCGACGTACGTCAGGCCCTCATATGGATCGATCCACGTCTCACAGAAACTCACCGTGAGATATCGATCTCTGAAGCGGAGGCATTTCGATCGATCGATGTCTACAGTTTTTAGAAATATTCTTCTAAAATGTGATAAAATGGTTTTCTTCATTTATACATGATTTATATATGTTGATATTATGTGTTTTTGATGATTGTAATTGTCTTGTGACTAATATGTCATGGAAGTTTCTAAACTTACCAAAAAGGGCTAAATTGATATTTCGAGTTTTGTAGGAACATGATATGGTGGAAATACTTCGAGGACTTATTCTCATCTTATTTATCATGACAAAGGTATTATTATATTCATTTCTAACTATCAGGGTCATTTCTGGAGTTTCTCTTACCAGGGGCATTTTGGTCATTTTACCCCTAAGGGTATTTTTGGTATTTTCACTCAAGGAATCTCTTGAGTATATTCTTATCTTCATTCTGGAGTTGACTTATGATTATCTTGAAGATTATATGGTGGTTTTATATTATTCTCTTCATTGATGATATTATCGACGGTAGCGGGATATGTGACGAGTTGTGATGTCACATTCCATTTCTTTCTTGAAGACTTTATTTTATATGTTAGTGGAGGATATTATTCACTATTATACAGAGATTACAAAGGTGTTAAAGGTATGTAAATGATCACAACATACAAGAAGAAATATTAGGAATTTTGGTGTTATATGTTGATATAATCTTGTCAACTATTATTTGTTGATTATTTTCTTCAAAAGTCTGATTTGATATACATGTATATATGTTCAAAAACATTCATAAACAGTTGGAGATGATATGTTATTCATTTTATGGCTTGGTGACAAGTGGACCAACCAAAGAGGAGCTAGTTGGCAAAAATTGCCAACTTAAATTTTTCAAAAAGGTAGCCAACGGCTACTAGGCTGAAAATGGAGATGATTTTTGTTTGAATTATTCAACTCTCACATGCCTATTATCAAGCCAAGGAGTTGAGGGGATAGTGGATGAATATGTCATTCTATCTTCTCCATATTATCTTCAATTTTCACGACATTCCAGGGTGGAATTTTCAGCCAACATTATGTCTCCAAAGTGGACCAAACATTGTTGCTTTATGTTGCCAAGTGTACAAGGTCAACCAATGATGTGAAGACACTTAAGCATTTATGATAAAGGTGATGACACATTGGATGTCTTATCTCCAAGGCTCATTTCACTTTATAAATAGGAGGCAAAGGATGAAAAAAAAGAACACACATGAAGCTCACTTGAAAGGATTAGTTGATTGGTCTAGCTATCTTCTTCTTGTCGTTCTTGTTTCATTCTTTGTAGCCAAGGTGTTCTTGTTTTATTTGTTGGAGAGCTACAAGCCTCTTGAGCTTCATTTGTACGAATGATTAGCCAATTCTATAAGGCTACATCAATAGGTGGTGGATGTGTTGCAACTAAGTGTTGCATAGAAGGTGTTCATCCAAGTCTTGAATAGGGTTGGTGTATAACCCAATGATCAAGCTTGGTTCTTGTTGTAAGTTGATTCATACCATAGTGAAATCCAAGGAAAGGTGTTCCTTAGGACTGGAGTAGGTCACATCGACCGAACCAAGATAAATTCTCGGTGTTCTTATCTTGTTTCTACCTTTCTGTTTTCTGTCTGTTTTTCACTGCAGTTTTCACATAATTTCTCATGTTTTGAAAAAAAATATATAAACACTTTAAAAATTCATGATTTTTAGTGGAGTTATACTTCAGACTGTTAGCTTCCATTTGAAACAAGAATCACTTAATTTGAGCAAGGGAAAGTTAGTCTTTCAGTCATTGCAAGATAACTGTTCTATGCTGGCTGCAATCTGACTAGCTTTGAGAAAACATTAATTATGTTTTAACCAATAGTTATTTAAGGTCAGGGACTTTTGGAACGATAAACTAGACATCCTAAGGACTGTTTTGACATAAATTTCAACCTTTTTGGTTAAGTATTCAAAGAGAAACACGTTTTTCAATTTCAGCAACATGCTGTCCAATTCTGTCTAGATTGACCATTTGAATCTTTTTATTTGTTTGAAGGGTCAAATGATCTTATTTTTGTCTGATTTTTGGATAGAGTCTTTTCAACACACTGTAGTTAAGTTATGGAAATGTTCATAATTTTTGGAGTTGTGTACAAGGATTTTTGAATTTTTCAAAAACGGATTCTGAATCTGAGGTAGTCTCAGATTCTGTTTTTAAAGAGGATTTTTATCAAGGGTACTAGTGTAATTTCCGCTAACCACTATTCACCCCCTTCTAGTGGTGTTTATTGAAGGTACATGGTCCAACAAAATTCGGCCATGAAATCATTCCATGTTGGCACACACAAATCACCCACAATATAGGCCAAATTGTGGAGATTTCAAATTCAAAGATTATAGTACACGGTCCCCTATTAAGTCAGCCTTTAAGAGCTAAATATTTAATTTATTTTATGTATATTATATGTGACATAATATATATCATGTGCAAAAAATTTTAATTTTATCAGAGAAAAATAGCGTAATCGATGAAAGTCGAAAATTCGGTTTTCTACGAACATAATACATGAAACGTTTTTGGCATGAATTGTAACATGTATCAGAGACTTTTTACACATTTAAGACATGTTAAAGTATGCTATAATATTCAAAAAAAGGCTGATTATTATTTACTATATGTGTGTAATTATTATGCATTATTTTACAAAGTTTACAAAAATGAAATTCAGCACATGTTAGAGACATTCTACACGCCTACTATAGGCTTGGTGGAGTCTATGTGGAGCTTAGTTGGCATCTTGATTGGTGGAGAATAAGCCACACAAGGTTAGTGACACAAAAGAAGGAGCTACACAAGGTAACAATTCAAAACTTTTGAAAATATAGCACATGCTCAAAATCTCAGCTGGTGGGGGATTTTTGGCTAGTATTTATGACTAATTGACATCCCAAAATTGAAGGGATTAAATAGAGATTATTTGATAAACTTTGATGACTAATTGGCACATGTTTTATGAATTTTAGTATGGATTTACAGCATATTAAATGGTGACAAGATTGAACCAATCATTAAGCACCAAGTAAGCAAAGCCAAGTCATCCATCTAATCAAAATGTGCCAAGTGAGTAAGGTGGTGTCATATCTACACAAGGTAATATGCCAAGGGCATTAAAGAGAATTCTCAAAGTGGTAGTGAACCCTAAAGGAGCGGCCAATATGACATAAAAGGATGAGAAGAGAGCCACACAAATACATTTGCAAGAAAGTTTGAATTGTTACATTGTGTAGCTTCCTCCATTATGTCACTAACCTTGTGTGGTTTATTCTCCACCAATTGAGATGCCAACTAATCTCCACATAAGCTCCACAAAGGCTGAGGTAGGCGTGCAATAGATCTGTAACATGTGCTGAATTTCATTTTTGTAAACTTTGTAAAATAATGCGCAATATTTATACACATATGGTATATTCTAATCAGCTCTAATTTGAATATTCTAGTACACTTCAACATGTATTGAATATGTAAAAAGTGCTAGATACATGTTACATGTCATGCCAAAAACGTTCCATGTGTTGTGTTCGTAGAAAACCGAATTTTTGACTTTTGTCGATTACGCGATTTTTCTCTGATTAAATTCAAAATTTTTGCACATTTTATATATTTTATGTCACACATAATATACATAAAATAAATTAAATATTCAGCTCTAATGGCTGATTAAAATTGGTGCCCCATATGCTTAAAAATTAAATTTGGAATCTCTATAATTTGGCCTTGATTGGGGGTGATTTGTGTGTGCCAACATGGAATGATTTTATGGCTGAATATACCATTTAAGCCACGAAATTTCATGCCATTTTTAAAGTGTAGGGGCTGGCCATCTATATATGGTAAGTATGTGACACGTTGGCAAAGTTTCGGTAGTCACCCGATACGACAATTTTTGGTTTACAACCTTGTAATATGTCGTATAATTTTGTCATCACCATGACTTATATCATATGATATAAGGCCTGAATGTACTCATAAATATGAGGTAAGCATAGTGGTGTGACGTTGACGTACGTTCGTAATATATGTAATGTGTCGGTAGTACGTTGGAATATGTGTATTGTGTCTTTTTATAAAAAATCTGAATATATATATATATGTATGTATATATATGTATATATGTATGTATATATATGTATACATGCAACGGCGCCAAAAACTTGATGTGTATTTCTTCACATACTAGCAAGTATACTAGGTTCGAATGTAGAAATGGTAGGTGAGAAGGTTGTCGATCCCTCGAGGACTAGTTTTTAAGTACCAAAATTATATTTTTTCCTCAATTTAAACCTTTCAAAAGTTGGAATAAAATAAAAACGAAAATTAAAATAAAAATAATAAACAACGCAATTTTACCGCACACGACACAATTAACCCGAGACTTACTTTTCTTTCTAAAGATTTCCTGACTAGTTATGCTTTGGCGAATTCTGACACATCCTGCCTGTTTCCTCAGGGATCCAGGCAGGTTCGGTATGTCTGCTTATCTATTGGCCTGCAGTTTATATTTTTCTCCACTGTGTTATAACTACCGCTTGGTGCTTTCTATTTCATGTCTTGGATTATGTCTGGCGCTGCCAAATGATGGTTTTTCCTTCTTGGAGAACTTAACACTCATTGACACGCCTAAGCTTTGGTTTGATACGACGGGACTACTGGAGGTGACGCTGATGCATCGTAATTTCAGCTTTCTCCGGCAACGGCAACAATTTGAAGGATATCAACATTTGTACTCATATTTCCATTCTACGCATTTCAATGATAGTCATATAAATATGTACGCTTTTTCCTTCGCTAGGGTTTTATCCACAAGGGTGGTTTTTCCTAGCAAGGTTTTAATGCGGCATATCGTATATGACTGGAGATATGTACTTCTTAGTTCGTTATTTCATTTGTTCACTTACTCTGAACTGATGTAATATGGTTTTCCTCCGCCATAAGTGAGGCTTTATTTTAATCAAATAAATTTTTCATAAAAAAAATATATGTATATATATATATGGATATATATATGTATATATATATATATAACGTGTGAACTAGGAGTGGGAGGAGACTTTCCATTTCCAAGCTTGTCGCCTTAATGCCTTCTCCAAATATATCTCCACTTAATGAACTACTTAGCTCATTCAACTAAGTACTTCACTTAATGAACTAGTTTAGTTCATTAATGGTGGCGCCTGAAATTAGTTCAAACACAACAAATGTTTGCCATTTGATGTAAGCTTTTAAGATTCATTGCTTGTTAGTACGGCAACATTATATATAAAGTATATAAGGCAAGTTTGTCGAAAAATGTGTCAAGTAATAAATTGTGTTATGCATTTCTTAAACACGTGTTATTTAAATCATGTATTTTGTGAATTACTCAAACATTTTTTCTCAACAATCTCACCATTTTGATGATTTACAAAATAACCTTAGTTCTTGATTTAAATTTAACTGCTCCCCCTCCAATCGTGCACAAATTCAAATTTTTAATTTTGAATTCTCTCCCTCTTGATTTTTACTATTAATCACTCTCGCTCCCCCTTAAATCATGCACTCTCTCTCCCCCTTTATTTTGGAAATAAAATCAAAAGTGCATGTAAAGATGGAAAGAGATATCAAGCTATATCAAATTAGAAGAAATCATGCCTAATTTAGAGCGTTGATTTTCGTACGTTGCTTGATTTAGTGCTTTGGTGAATATGTCGGCTACTTGGGATTCAGTGCGTACATGTTCTATAATTATATCACCCTTATTCATGTGTTCACGAAGAAAGTGATATCGTACTTCTACGTGCTTTGCCTTATAGTGTAGTACGGGATTGTTAGATAAATTTATAGCACTCATGCTATCACAATAAATGAGAATGCGATTTACCGTGATTCCAAAATCAGAAAGTTGTTGTCTTAACCATAGAAGTTGTGTGTAACAAAGACTAAGTGCTATGTATTCAGCTTCTGTAGCAGATAATGCCACACTCACTTGCTTTTTCGAAAACCAAGAAATTAATGAATTTTCTATAAATTGACAAGTGCCACTTGTGCTTTTTCTATCTATTTTGCAGCCACCATAATCTACATCGATATAAGCATGCAAGTCAAATCCACAATTTTTATCATACCAAATTTCTAAAGTGGATGTGTGTTTAATGTATCGAAATATTTGTTTTACACCATTATAATGAGACACTTTAGGTTGGCTTTGAAAGCGTGCACACATACATAAACTAAACATGATATCAGGTCTACTTGCAGTAAGATAAATCAAAGAACCAATCATAGGCCTATATAAAGCATTATCAAAGTCTTTTCCATTTTCATCTGTATCTAGTGTGGTGACACTCATAGGGGTGGCGGATGGTTTCAAGTCCTAAAAATTGAATTTTTAATCATGTCATTTACATATTTGACTTGACTTATGTGGATACCTTTATCAGTTTGTTTAATTTGCAAGCCAAGAAAGTAATTCAATTCACCAACCATAGACATTTCAATCTCGGATTTCATGCAAATTTCAAATTCCTCAACAAGTTTATGAGATGTAGATCCGAAAATGATGTCATCAACATAAATTTGAATAATTAGTAAATCTGATTTATCTTGTTTCAACTAAGGTGTTATCTATGCTGCCTCTTTTAAATCCATTTTCTAAAGGAAAAGTAGCAAAACGATCATACCAAGCCCTAGGTGCTTGCTTTAAACCATATAATGCCTTCTTTAATTTGTACACGTTATTAGGATATTTCAATCTTCAAAACTGAGTGGTTGCTTCATGTATACTTTTTCTTGTATAAAGCCATTTAAAAATGTACTTTTTACGTCCATTTGATAGAGTTTAAAACCTTTCATGCAAACAATAGCAAGTAATAATCGTATGGCTTCTAAACGTGCTACGGGTGCAAATGTTTCGTCGTAGTCTATTCCTTCTTCTTGATTATATCCTTGTGCTACAAGTCTCGCCTTGTTTCTAACAACTTTACCTTCTTCATTAATTTTATTTCTAAAGACCCAATTTTTGCCTATTATTGTCTTATCTTGTGGTCGTGGAACTAAATCCCATACATCATTTATTACTAATTGATTTAATTCATTATGCATAGATCAATCAAAGAAGAATCATTCAAAGCATCAAAAACGTTCTTAGGCTCAATTTCGGATATCATAGCATGAAGTTGATTTATTTCATTCGGATTTATTCTTCTACGTGGTCAAACACCTTGAGTAATATCACCTATAATGAGATCGTGTGGGTGATCCCTATGCCATCTTGGTTGATTATTCTCTAAGTTCTCATGCATTTCTAAGTGATCCTGCATTTCTATTGTATTTGATTCATCATGTACATCATCATCTAACACGGGCTTTAGTCCAAAATCATCATCATATTCTTTATCTTTTTCAAACTCGCCAAATTCATTAATCTTCACATGAATAGATTCTAGAATTTGTCTAGTGATAGGATCATAACATCTATATGCTTTATAATTCACAGAATATCCAACAAAGATGCATTCAATTGATTTAGATTCAAATTTATCTAGATTATCTTTTGTATTCAAAACAAAGCATTTACAACCAAACACACGAAAGTAATCAATTTTAGGCATGCGACTATTTACTATTTCATAAGGAGTTTTATTTATTTTCTTTCTAATCGACAAACGATTAACTATATAGCATGCACAATTTACGGCTTCCGCCCACAGAAATCTAGGCAACTTATTTTCACACAACATGGTTCTAGCGATTTTTTGTAGTGTCCTATTCTTTCTTTCTACTACTCCATTTAATTGTGGTGTCCTAGATGGCGAAAACTCGTGTTTAGTACCTTTTTCTTCGCAAAACGCAATCATGATCTTATTTTAAACTCGCCACCTCTATCACTTCTAATCTTTTTCACATTCAAACTCTATTCATTTTCAAATTGTTTTATTAGTTTAGCAATCTCAATGGCACTATCATCTTTATTTGCAAGAAATAAAGTCCATGTATAGCGAGAAAAATCGCCAACGATTACACATGCATAGTGGCGTCCACCAAGACTCCTAGTACGACTAGGACCAAACAAATCAATGTGTAATGATTCTAAAACTCTAGATGTGCTAATTTCATTTTTAGATTTAAGTGACTCGCGTGTTTGTTTGCCTTTGATGCAAGATTCATAGAACTGAAAGTTGTCTTAATCAAGTTTAGGCAATCCTCGTATTAGGTTCTTTCGTTGAAGTTTTTCAAGCGTGGAGATGCCAATGTGTCCTAGTCGCCCATGCCACAGATTTACGTTTTGTTCATTTGACATAACACATTTAATTTAGCATCTAACATGTCATCCATATAAAGTGTACAAATATTTCCTTCTCTTTTTCCTTTTAATATTGTTTCTCTATTTTTATTTATTATGTTGTAATATGGATGAGTGAAACACACATCGAAACCGTTGTCAATAAACTGTGAGATGCTAAGTAGATTATAGGATAGATTACGTACCAAGAAGACGTTGGATATTTGATGAGTACTTGGGCTTCTGATTGTACCTTTTCCAATGATTCTTCCTTCGTTGTTGTCTCCAAAGGTTGCCGATCTATCTTTTGTAACTTTCTTCAACTTTGAGAACAAGCTTGGGTCACCCGTCATGTGCCTCGAGCAACCACTGTCAAGGAACCACTTGATTGATGTGCCTTTAGATGTATGGGTTCCCTGCAATGTACAACAACGATTTAGGTACCATTTTATTTTGGGTCCTTACGAGTTAGTTATTCACCTCTTTGTAAGAGTGTCTTTCGGTAGCTATACTTGGGTGATCTTTCTCGGTCTAGCAAATGGTGAGAATGCAAATGAAGAAGCAATATAGTAGACATGAGGTGAGAATATATTTGGCCTTTGGCCGAGTATTCCCTTATGAATATGTATGGTTGTCATTGTTGATATGTTCTTGTGTTTTTGTGCATAGTACGTGATCTATGTGCATGGAATGTATATCGTGTATGCATTAATGGTTTCTTCTCATATCTATATGGCACATAATTATATTTTGTATGATATGAAGAAGAAGCATGATGAGATGGAGGGAGAGGGAGTCTAGGCATCTTCTTAGGTGCCACATATATCTTGGGTGCATCTATTTTCTTAGAAAGAATGAATTTGGTTGGTTTATTTAATGTCTCATTTTTCTCAATGTATCCTAATCCGGTTTTATCACTATCATGTTTTTGTGATGAAATGAAGCGATCTAGCATGTTTCTTCCCATGTCAAATTGTTTCACCATTTTCTCTAAATCCGTATTCCTTGATTTCAAATTTGAAATCTCGAATTTCATTTTATTATTTTGTTTTTTTAATGATGAGATCTCTAATTTTAATGCATTCGTTATGCAAGATGACTCTTCTTTTGAATCGTTTAATTGCGAAACAAGGTTCATGTTAGACGATTCTAACAACTTCCTGTCTTCAACTAACCGTTTCTTTTTCTTTTGCGAGAGTCTTTGTGAATTTATGCAATTTTAAATATTGACTAAATAGATCATCATATGAAGGTTCAGAATTAGAGTTTGAATCAGAAGATACCTCGTTGGATGCTTTGCATACAAAGCATACTTGTGCCGTCTCTTCTTCTATATCAGTCCCAGAGTCGGATGTGTCACTCCAAGTGGAGGCCTTGAGAGCTCTTCTCCTTTGTTTAGGTTCGGAGACGAGTCTAGTTTTGGTTTGATCCTTGTCAATGTGTTTGTTTGTTTTTTTGTCCTTGTTAGGGCAGTCATATGACAAGTATCCAAGTTTTCCGCATTCATAGCATTTCACGTCCTTGTCATTAGTTTTATTTTTATTTTTTTTAGTCAAAGTAGCCTTGGGTTTGTTTTTAAATGACTTTCTCATGAATTTTCTCAAACCTTTAGCCAATAGTATTAGATCATCATTGTCTGATTCGGAATCACTATCATCTACGTGATCAGAAGAAGTAGAGACGTATTCATTTGATTTAAAAGCAATAGTCTTACATTGTTTTGACGTTGATTCCGATTTCCTTAATGTAAGTTTGTTTTCGTATACCTTTAGCGATCTGATTAGTTCCTCCATTTTTATTGATTTTTTTCATTACTCTCCTCAATTGCTGTAACTTTAGGGTCCCATTCGGATGAAAGACTTCTTAATATCTTTTGGACCTTTGCCTGCATAGAGAAAGCTTTGACAAGAGACTCAAGAGAATTATAGATGTTAGTCAATCGTAAATCCATATCAACAATAGACTCATTTGGCAATAATTTGAAAGACTCAAGTGTGGACATAAGCATATTAATCTCAGACTCCTTTACTTGGCTAGTCCCTTCATGTTTCATCTCAAGAATTCTCCACATCTCTTGGGCACTAGAGCAATCAGATATGTAACTAGATTCATTTTTGCTTATCCCGTTTAAAAGTAATTGCATGGCTCTAGCATTCATACTTAATCTCTTTTTGTCATCACTAGTGTATTCTGGTTTTGGTTTTATAACTTCGAGTGTGACACCATCAACAGCAGATAACTTAGATGGAACGAATGGATCGTCTTCTATAATGGACCACAAATCAGTATCAATAGCCATAAGAAAGAGTTTCATTCTAAGTTTCCATTGGATAAAAGACTCACCATCAAAAAGAGGAGGTCTTTGACTCGACATACCATCTTGTTCAATTTTGAAGCTACTGGTTACCATCTTACTTAGATCGTCGGATATCATTGTTGTGAGTGTGTCTGTACTCTAATACCACTTGCAAGACATGTAAGGCACCACTAGAAGAGGGGGGTTGAATAGTGGGTGTGGAAAATTTGGTTTTTAAAATATTTTGACCCAAAACCCAAATTCTGAAAACAGTTTCTGTTTTCAGATCCTGATTTGAAACATTTAAAAGACTAGGTTACAGACCTTCCAAAATTCTAAAATTTGGAGATATTCTACTCTCAGATGTTTTGAGTATCCCCTAAACATTTCAGATTAAAATTCAACCTCTAACCCTTTGAAAATACGTTTGTGGTCACACTGCGCGAATCTGCCAGAAACAGTACTTCGATTTGAAAATTTTATTCTGATTAATTTGTAACTTCAAATGGTCTAAAAATTTAATTACAAACCCCTTAAGATATTTATTATAGTGTGTTGAAACCGTTTTGAAAAATGCGTTTGGAAAGTATGTCAAATACATTGAAGTTCTCAACCTTTGCAAGTCTGAAATCAGATTGCACTAGTCTCAGAACTATTAACGTTTGATTGACTTATACTTGTCCAAATGGGTTGAAACTTGTGTCAAATAAAACTTAAGAGGTGTGGCTATGTTTCTCAGAAGTTTTGTAATTTTTGAAAGCCTTTTACTATTTTTAGGATTGCAACAAAATCAACGCAGAAACTAAAAAACTGAAAGTAAAGTGCTGAAAGTAATGGCACCAAAAGTTTTATACTGGTCCGGTTAAAAAAACCTACTCTAGTATTCGAGGACACCTTCCTTGGTTATCATTAATCACAAAATAACACCTTACCACAAGGGTTGCTGGAGTTACACACCAACTCTACCCTTAAACAAACGATACAAGCAATCACGATGATCACAAACACCACCACCAAATGGATGAAGGTTTGATCACACCTTGATCAACCTTTTACAATTGAAATGTGTATGGTGGTCTAATAAAAGACTATTCAATATATTGAATATAAGAACAATAGGCTTGAGAGAAGAAGAAAAAGAAGAAAGAAATGTAGAAGAAGAGAGTAGAGAGTTTTTTTGCACTTTAGAAAGTATGAGAGTTGTCTTGTATTTATGTGGCTATCTTCTCCTCTTTTTTATTTTGTCTTGGCCGCCCCCAGGGCTTTTCTTCACCTTGAGAATTCTCTTTTATGTCCTTGGAAGAATGCCTTGTGTAAATGTAACACCATCTTGCTTACTTGGCACAACTTGATTGGATGAATATCCTAGCTTTGCTTACTTGGCATTTCATGATTGGTCCAACCTTGTCACCATTTAGTAGCTTTCAAAATCTGAGATTAACATCTAAAACATGTGACACATAAGGTTTAAAACATTGCCAAATATTCAACAATTAATCCCTACAAATTTGGAAGAAACTTTGATCACCATTCAAGACTCAAAATCGGCCAACTAATTGTCTCACATGCTGAATTTTCAGCATGTGTTACATTTGCTAGAAAGTTTGAATTGTTACCTTGTGTAGCTTCCTCCATTATGTCACTAACCTTGTGTGTTTTATTCTCCACCAATTGAGATTCCAACTAAGCTCTGCATAAGCTCCACAAAGGCTGAGGTAGGCATGCACTAAGTCTTGAACATGTGTTGAATTTCATTTTTGTAAATTTTGTAAAATAATGCACAATAGTTATACACATATGGTATATTCCAATCAGCCCTAATTTGAATATTCTAGTACACTTTAATATGTATCGAATATGTAAAAAATATCTAGATACATGTTACAAGTCATGCCAAAAACATTCTATGTGTTGTGGTCGTAGAAAACCGAGTTTTCGACTTTTGCCAATTACGCAATTTTTCTCCGATTAAATTCAAACTTTTTGCACATGTTATATATATTATGTCACATAATATACATAAAATAAATTTAATATTCAGTTCTAATATCTGATTAAAGTGGGCGCCCCATGTGCTTAAAATTTGAATT
Organism: Eustoma russellianum; assembly: GCA_036186865.1. NCBI lineage: Eukaryota > Viridiplantae > Streptophyta > Magnoliopsida > Gentianales > Gentianaceae > Eustoma > Eustoma russellianum. The sequence goes on from AP025057.1 coordinate 20,104,447, forward strand.
TGGAATCTCTACAATTTGGCCTTAATTGGGAGTGATTTGTGTGTGCCAACATGGAATGATTTTATGGCTGAATATACCACGTGAGCCATGAAATCTCTGGCCATTTTTGAAGTGTAGGGGCTGAACATCTACATATGGCAAGTACGTGACACGTTGGTGAAGTTTTGGTAGTCACCTGATACGACAATTTTCGGTTTACGACCTTGTAAAATGTCGTAATAATTTTGTCATCACCATGACTTATATCATATGATATAAGGCCTGAATGTACTCATAAATATGAGGTAAGTATAGTGGTGTGATGTTGATGTACGTTCGTAATATATGTAACGTATCGGTAGTACATCGGAGTATGTGTATTGTGCCTTTTTATAAAAAATCTGAATATATATACACACACACGCACACACACACACACACACACAATTACTTTCTTATAAATCTCTTGAAAAACATAGGAAGAAAGGTTTCCAATATCTCCATGTAGGACTAATACAGGTAGGAATCAAACCTTTAACTAGAGAAGGTTTAGATACATCAATCTTAATTGTTCTTAGGGATATTCGTCATAATAACTTTGAACAATCTCTTCTGAGTTCGGTTGAGTCCAGTCTTTGTACAGGACCGATCTCATTTGATTGTTATCCAAATTTTTCATGCTCCTTAAAAGATACACAAATATTAAAAACTTTGGTTTTACAAATTAAAACACATGGATATGATATGTTACATGGATCAATTCCTTTGGCCTTAATATATCGTATTCATTATAAAGTAATGAGTTCCATGTTTGTTGGTCCTAAACCAAAAAACTCCTTGAAAAAAGGAGAAACAATGATATTACATACAGATTTATCAAGATCTAATGCCATAATTTCCAGATCTATAAAATGGAATGATGTAAATCTTCCACAAGAACGGATTCTTGAAGGAGCAATAAAAGCCATAAATCAAGAAAAACATCAACCAAATACAGAATTAACAAAAATAAAACAATTAAGTGATGGATCTGTAAAACTAAGCTTTGCTAGAAGTTTCTCAACTAGAGATAGCGATACAACTGATGAAGCCTCCACTTCTAGTACGATAAATCCTGGAAGATTTTCTACTAGTTCTAGTACAATAAATCTTGGAAGATTTTCACAGATATCATCTGTGATAAACACTTCATATCAAAAACCTCGCTTTTCAACATCAGATATTGATAATACAAATTCTTACTTTAGAAATGCAAATTATACTACGGAGATCCCAAAACCAGTTTATTCTAGACCAGAATACAGCCCACCAAATAGTCCGACCCAGTCTGCAATAACTGAGAACATTGTAAATGAATTAAATGTCATAGAAAAAGAATTTGTGGTTAACAAAAATTTTTTACATAATGAATTTTATAGTAATGAAAATATAGATAAAAGAGAATGGTTCTTCAGACATTATAAGGATAGTAGAAAACAAATTCAAGAACAGTATTATGAATTTATTAATAGTAATAAAATTAACATATTCTTTTTCGACTGGTTCCAAATATATGCTTCACAAAATAATATCACTTTTCCTTTCAAACAAATAACTCCACTAACAGAATTAACAAAAACATGGACAACACTTACAACACAGAAGAAGATGGTTTCAAATCATCCACCTCTTTTAGGGATAAAAGTTGATTTTTCAGGAACTACTATAGAAGCAATTCCTTACAAAAATACAGGTGAAGACACTCTCATAAACACAAAGAATATTATCTTACAAAATAATTACACTAACACACACCTAAATACAATAGGAAAACATTTAGGCAAAATAGCACAACATTATGAAAAACAATCTATACACACATCTAGTGATCAACCATCACACAAATTCAAACAACCTATATTTAAACCCTACCAAATATCCTCGAGTAGCGTCAACACTGTATTTAATAATAAAGACTTTAAACAAAATCTGAAAGAACATCTCTCTAGGATAGAAAAGAGTTTAGACAATAGTAATTCCATTACAAATGAAGTCGTGGCTGATACACCCACTACATCCATGCCTATTGCTAATAGGACTAGGAATAAAATAGCTACTGAAAAAGAAATATCAAGTACCTCAAAAATAAATACCTTAGAAGTCAAAACAGACTCTGAAAGTGATATTAGTCAAGCTCTTGAAAACTTTCAACAACAGAATTCACAAACAACACAACATTCTCTACAAAAAATAGAATGGAATAGATCTATAATTCCGATCCAAACATCTCCTGATTTACACATAAAACCGATCTCACAATATAGATTTAATTCAAACTCAATTTACACATGGACAATAGATGGAATGTCAGAATATCAAATCCTGAATATTCTACAACAAATGACGATGGCAGCAAATGCATACAGAACACAGCTAACAACAGATGATAAAGCAATAGCAGAGCATCTCATTTCCGGATTCTCTGGACAACTTAAAGGTTGGTGGGATCATTATTTGACTCCATTACAGAGACAAGAAATTTTAGATGCAATAAAAATTGATCAAGAAGATAATCCTATATATACAAATGATGGAGAAACAATTCCTGATGCAGTAGCTACACTTATACTATGTATATCTTTACATTTTATAGGAGATCCTTCACACATCAAAGATAAAAATGCTGAATTATTATCAAATCTAAAATGTAGAAAATTAAGTGATTTCCAATGGTATAAGAACACTTTCCTAACTAGAGTAATGTTTAGGGAAGATTCAAACCAAACATTTTGGAAAGAAAAATTCCTTGCAGGCCTCCCTAATTTATTAGGAGAAAAAGTTAGAAATAAAATAAGAGATATATCAGGACAACAAATAATCACATATTCAGCCTATACTTATGGAGAACTGATAAGTATAATACAAAAGGAAGGTTTAAGAATATGCCAAGATATAAAATTACAAAGTAGTCTTAAAAAAGAATTAAGACAAAGCAAGTCCGTGTTAGGTACTTTTTGTAAGCAATTTGACAATGACCCTGATCAATTTTATAAAAAAGAATGTAATGGACATTGTTCTAAAAAATATAATAATCAATCTCCATATCAAAATAAATACAAAAAGAATACATACAATAGGAATTTTAGAAAATTTCAAACACCTACCTATTATAAAGATAAAAACAAAAACTATACAAAAAAGCCTTATAGGAAAATGAACAACTATAAGAAAAATACAATACAAAAGATTTCAAAAATATTGAATGTTACAAATGTCATAAAAAGGGGCATACTACAAATTACTGTAGGTTTAATGCAAAATTACAGGAACTAGATCTAGATGAATCAATTCTTAATAAAATTTCTAATCTTCTAATAGATTCATCTGAATCCGATACATCTCAATCATCATTTGAATCTGAAGAAGCTCTGCAAGTTGATGAAATTAACACCTCTTCTGAATCCGAAACTTCTGATAAAATAATATCTGTTTTAACAAAAGATCAAGAAACAATTTTAGATATATTGAAATATATAGAGGATCCTATAATACAAAAAGATCTTCTTGACAAATTTATAGATAAAACTTCTAAAGAAAAAGATGTACAAAAACATCATTTACTACCAAATGTGGCTTCAAGCCATTATGATCTCACAAAAATATTACATAAACATAAGAAAACAAAAAATCAAAATGTATCTATACCAGACCTTCAAAAGGAAATAAAAGAAGTCAAGATTGAGTTAAAAGAACTCAAAGAAAAACAAAAACAAGACTCAGAAGTTATAAAAATTCTTCTACAAAAGATAACTGAAGAATCAGATACAGAAGTAAATCCAGATATTCAAATCGAAGAAACAAACATAATAGAAAATCTTACAAATATACCATCTGATTTTTTATTTGCACTAAGAGAAATAACCTCTAGAAAATATCTGATAAGAATCAAAATTAAATTCTCAAATACTTATGATATAGATACAATTGCTCTGTTTGATACAGGAGCCGATCTAAATTGCATAAAAACAGACCTAGTTCCTAGTTACTATAGAGAACCCACAACAACTAGACTTTCAGCAGCAAATAATTCTAAACTTAAAGTCAAATATAAAACTGAAGCATTGTTATAAATTCAAATACCTCTATCAAAACACAATTTTTGGTAGTTGATGATATTCATCATGGCGTTATTTTAGAAACTCCGTTTATGAATCTAATAACACCATACAATGTAGACAATAAGCTTATTACTTTCAAAATACAAAATAAAAGACTTAAATTTGAATTTTTAGAAAAACCTAAAACAAAAAAATCTAGATTTAATTAAGGCATGTTTAATACATAATGAACAAATTAGTACGATTATTCAAAGTAAAAATTTTCATTTACAAAATCTTAAAGATACAGTATCTACAGCTAAGATACAAAAATCATTAGAAAATCCAATCATAAAAAATAAAATGCATGACCTACAAAAATTACTTGAATTAGAACTTTGCTCAGAATTACCAAATGCATTCTGGTCAAGAAAACAACATATTGTTGATTTACCATATACACCAGAATTTAAGGAAGAAAATATACCAACAAAGGCTAGACCAATACAAGTGAATGCAGAATTAGAGCAACATTGTAGAAAAGAAATACATGAATTAGAAAAGAAATGTCTCATCCAAAAGTCTAGGTCCCCATAGAGTTGTGCAGCATTTTATGTAAATAAAAGCTCTGAAATAGAAAGAGGATCACCAAGATTGGTAATTAACTATAAACCTTTAAATAAAGCTTTAAAATGGATAAGATATCCTATACCAAATAAAAAAGGCCTACTATCAAAACTACATTCCGCATTTATATATTCAAAATTTGATATAAAATCTGGTTTCTGGCAAATACAGATATCGGAGAAAGACCGATACAAAACAGCATTTACAGTTCCATTTGGCCAATACGAATGGAAAGTAATGCCATTTGGTCTAAAAAATGCTCCATCAGAATACCAAAGAATAATGAATAACATCTTTATGGATTATTCGAATTTTTGTATCGTCTATATAGATGACGTATTGATATTTTCAAAATCCATAGAAGAACACTTTAAAAATATAAAAACATTTTTCTACATAGTTAAGAAAAATGGTCTTGTATTATCAAAAACAAAAATGTCCTTATTCCAAACAAAAATAAGATTTCTAGGTCACTATCTACAGCAAGGGACAATTTTACCAATAGAACGATCTTTAATATTTGCTTCCAAATTTCCAGATAAAATATTAGATAAAAATCAATTACAAAGGTTTCTTGGATCACTAAATTACGTTGTTGATTTTATCCCCAATATAATGAAACTATCCAAACCCTTGCATAATAGACTTAAAAAACATCCTCCACAATGGACTGAAGAACATACTACAGTAGTTAAGAAAATCAAGGAACTTGTATCAGAAATACCTTGTTTATACATAGCAGATCCTAACCTACCAAAAATAGTCGAAACTGACGCGTCTGATATAGGCTATGGAGGAATTTTAAAACAATTATATAATGGAAAGGAGTCAATAGTTCAGTATACTTCTGGTCATTGGAATGACACACAAAAATCATATTCTACGATTAAGAAAGAAATTTTGAGCATTGTGTTATGCATTCAGAAATTTCAAAGTGATTTGCTAAATCAAAAATTTCTTTTACGTATAGACTGCAAGTCTGCAAAAGAAGTTTTGCAAAAAGATGTAAAAAACCTAGCTTCAAAACAGATTTTTGCCAGATGGCAAGCATTATTAAGTATATATGATTTTGATATTGAATTTATTAAAGGAGATACAAATTATGTCCCAGATTTTCTGACACGAGAATTTCTCCAAAAACAGACATGATGCCCAGAAAAACCAAGGATAAAGGAAAACTTCCAGCTACTACACAATCCCGCAAAACATGGGCCGACAAGGTCGAGGAAGAAGAAACTTCCAGTCTCTAACATCCAATACCAGCTACCCCTATAACCCAAATAAGTCCAAAGTCAGAAATATCTCCTTCCCAAAATAACCCAAATACCCCAAATACCCTATCAATACTTGAAAACTTGTCTCAAAGTGCAGAATTCCAGGATTGGTTCGAGAAATATCAACTCAATATTTTTCAAAAACAGACATCTACGGTAGTAGAGAAAAAACCTGTTTCACAAAAAATATTTTCTCCTAATACTAGTCATATACAAACTACTACTTTCCCTACTTATAAGAAAGTAGTACAGAAAAATAATTTCATTAAAAAATCATTTTTTCAATATATTACTACGATAGAACATTCCTTTTTTCACAAGGATCCTATGATTGCTTTGCAAAATTATTTTGGTAAAAATTTTTATTATAAATCATGGGATTCTACAACAACAACAGATTATTATCAAACTATATTACTTATGACTAAATCTGTTGAAATAAAACACAGTTTTTCAAAAGAAAATCAAAATGAAATTGCTTATTCAAGCTTCAGAATATTATATATTATTTCACCTGATGAGTGGATCAAAGAATATGGGTCCTTGACAGAGAAAATTGGTTTCCCCAAACAATATTCTACGGCAACGTTCTTTGCAACCGATTTCAATTATTGGGATTACCAGCAGGCATGGTTCAATACTTTTTATATTCAGAACTCAAGATGTTCACATACATGGTTAATATATTTTGATACAAAACAGATCACAACGAAACATATCCCGTTGTGGTTCAATAGTTGGTGGGAACATTTTGGATCATGTGCAGAATATTTCATCGGGCAAGATACAGTGAAGACATCATTTGATATTTTCTCAAAGCACTATAACCCCACTGATGAAGAAAAATATTTCTCAAAGCTTCTTGTATTTCACATGAAGTTCTATCTACCATGGGTTATGAAATGGCGGGCCGAGTATACTCAAAATATGATTCCGCTAATAAAGAGAGAATTCTATATAAAATGATGGACGGCATTCAATATACCAAATAGCCTCATTCCCTCCAAGGCAATGGAAAAGATCACTTTTTGGAACGCCAAAATGAAGACTCCTGTACCATTACTCAGACCAGGAGATGAAAATTTCTTAATAATGAAGCAGAGGATGCAGGCTCAATTGGCATCCGCTAAAAATCAAGAGGAAATGGAACAAATAATAGAGCATTTTGCTCCATATATGCAATTATCAAAATCCTCCACGGCATCGGATACTCCTGAGATTGAAGAAGAAATTGACTTATTAGCAATTTGAAAAAAAAAAGAATCAAATCACATCATATACATTCAGCAAATACATGATACATTCATCAAATGAAGGACAATATTTGATAATGAAGGACAATATCACAAAGGAAGGACAACAATACCAATGACAGCATTGTTTCAGCAATAAAAGGACAATATCATCAGATACATAAACAAATAGTGAAGATCTACAAAATGAAGATTACAGATATCATCAATGAAGACTTTCAAGCATCTTGAACAATAACGATGACATCAAGACACCAGGACCGAAGAAGACGACGCAATATTCAGAAAAAATCATGTAATATTCATATTCAGGGAATAGCAAGACGAAGACACAAGATGAAGATGAAGAAAATTTGTAATAGTTACTTTTTGTATTTTCCTATTCTTAAAAAAAACCACTCTATAAAAGAGAGGGCAACGGACGGAGAGGGACACAAGATAAGAACAATAAAAGCCATAAATCTGCTAAATCAAAAGCCATAAATCAAGAAAAACATCAACCAAATACAGAATTAACAAAAATAAAACAATTAAGTGATGGATCTGTAAAACTAAGCTTTGCTAGAAGTTTCTCAACTAGAGATAGCGATACAACTAATGAAGCCTCCACTTCTAGTACGATAAATCCTGGAAGATTTTCTACTAGTTCTAGTACAATAAATCTTGGAAGATTTTCACAGATACCATCTGTGATAAACACTCCATATCAAAAACCTTGCTTTTCAACATCAGATATTGATAATACAAATTCTTACTTTAGAAATGCAAATTATACTACGGAGATCCCAAAACCAGTTTATTCTAGACCAGAATACAGCCCACCAAATAGTCCGACCCAGTCTGAAATAACTGAGAACATTGTAAATGAATTAAATGTCATAGAAAAAGAATTTGTGGTTAACAAAAATTTTTTACATAATGAATTTTATAGTAATGAAAATATAGATAAAAGAGAATGGTTCTTCAGACATTATAAGGATAGTAGAAAACAAATTCAAGAACAGTATTATGAATTTATTAATAGTAATAAAATTAATATATTCTTTTTCGACTGGTTCCAAATATATGCTTCACAAAATAATATCACTTTTCCTTTCAAACAAATAACTCCACTAACAGAATTAACAAAAACATGGACAACACTTACAACACAGAAGAAGATGGTTTCAAATCATCCACCTCTTTTAGGGATAAAAGTTGATTTTTCAGGAACTACTATAGAAGCAATTCCTTACAAAAATACAGGTGAAGACACTCTCATAAACACAAAGAATATTATCTTACAAAACAATTACACTAACACACACCTAAATACAATAGGAAAACAGTTAGACAAAATAGCACAACATTATGAAAAACAATCTATACACACATCTAGTGATCAACCATCACACAAATTCAAACAACCTATATTTAAACCCTACCAAATATCCTCGAGTAGCGTCAACACTGTATTTAATCATAAAGACTTTAAACAAAATCTGAAAGAACATCTCTCTAGGATAGAAAAGAGTTTAGACAATAGTAATTCCATTACAAATGAAGTCGTGGCTGATACACCCACTACATCCATGTCTATTGCTAATAGGACTAGGAATAAAATAGCTAATGAAAAAGAAATATCAAGTACCTCAAAAATAAATACCTTAGAAGTCAAAACAGACTCTGAAAGTGATATTAGTCAAGCTCTTGAAAACTTTCAACAACAGAATTCACAAACAACACAACATTTTCTACAAAAAATAGAATGGAATAGATCTATAATTCCGATCCAAACATCTCCTGATTTACACATAAAACCGATCTCACAATATAGATTTAATTCAAACTCAATTTACACATGGACAATAGATGGAATGTCAGAATATCAAATCCTAAGTATTCTACAACAAATGACGATGGCAGCAAATGCATACAGAACACAGCTAACAACAGATGATAAAGCAATAGCAGAGCATCTCATTTCCGGATTCTCTGGACAACTTAAAGGTTGGTGGGATCATTATTTGACTCCATTACAGAGACAAGAAATTTTAGATGCAATAAAAATTGATCAAGAAGATAATCCTATATATACAAATGATGGAGAAACAATTCCTGATGCAGTAGCTACACTTATACTATGTATATCTTTACATTTTATAGGAGATCCTTCACATATCAAAGATAAAAATGCTGAATTATTATCAAATCTAAAATGTAGAAAATTAAGTGATTTCCAATGGTATAAGAACACTTTTCTAACTAGAGTAATGTTTAGGGAAAATTCAAACCAACTATTTTGGAAAGAAAAATTCCTTGCAGGCCTCCCTAATTTATTAGGAGAAAAAGTTAGAAATAAAATAAGAGATATATCAGGACAACAAATAATCCAATATTCAGCCTATACTTATGGAGAACTGATAAGTATAATACAAAAGGAAGGTTTAAGAATATGCCAAGATATAAAATTACAAAGTAGTCTTAAAAAAGAATTAAGACAAAGCAAGTCCGAGTTAGGTACTTTTTGTAAGCAATTTGACAATGACCCTGATCAATTTTGTAAAAAAGAATGTAATGGACATTGTTCTAAAAAATATAATAAGCAATCTCCATATCAAAATAGATACAAAAATAATTCATACAATAAGAATTTTAGAAAATTTCAAACACCTACCTATTATAAAGATAAAAACAAAAACTATACAAAAAAGCCTTATAGGAAAATGAACAACTATAAGAAAAATACCAATACAAAAGATTTCAAAAATATTGAATGTTACAAATGTCATAAAAAGGGGCATACTGCAAATTACTGTAGGTTTAATGCAAAATTACAGGAACTAGATCTAGATGAATCAATTCTTAATAAAATTTCTAATCTTCTAATAGATTCATCTGAATCCGATACATCTCAATCATCATTTGAATCTGAAGAAGCTCTGCAAGTTGATGAAATTAACACCTCTTCTGAATCCAAAACTTCTGATAAAATAATATCTGTTTTAACAAAAGATCAAGAAACAATTTTAGATATATTGAAATATATAGAGGATCCTATAATACAAAAAGATCTTCTTGACAAATTTATAGATAAAACTTCTAAAGAAAAAGATGTACAAAAACATCATTTACTACCAAATGTGGCTTCAAGCCATTATGATCTCACAAAAATATTACATAAACATAAGAAAACAAAAAATCAAAATGTATCTATACCAGACCTTCAAAAGGAAATAAAAGAAGTCAAGATTGAGTTAAAAGACTCAAAGAAAAACAAAAACAAGACTCAGAAGTTATAAAAATTCTTCTACAAAAGATAACTGAAGAATCAGATACAGAAGTAAATCCAGATATTCAAATCGAAGAAACAAACATAATAGAAAATCTTACAAATATACCATCTGATTTTTTATTTGCACTAAGAGAAATAACCTCTAGAAAATATCTGATAAGAATCAAAATTAAATTCTCAAATACTTATGATATAGATACAATTGCTCTGTTTGATACAGGAGCCGATCTAAATTGCATAAAAACAGACCTAGTTCCTAGTTCCTATAGAGAACCCACAACAACTAGACTTTCAGCAGCAAATAATTCTAAACTTAAAGTCAAATATAAAACTGAAGCATTTGTTATAAATTCAAATACCTCTATCAAAACACAATTTTTGGTAGTTGATGATATTCATCATGGCGTTATTTTAGAAACTCCGTTTATGAATCTAATAACACCATACAATGTAGACAATAAGCTTATTACTTTCAAAATAAAAAATAAAAGACTTAAATTTGAATTTTTAGAAAAACCTAAAAAAAATCTAGATTTAATTAAGGCATGTTCAATACATAATGAACAAATTAGTACGATTATTCAAAGTAAAAATTTTCATTTACAAAATCTTAAAGATACAGTATCTACAGCTAAGATACAAAAATCATTAGAAAATCCAATCATAAAAAATAAAATACATGACCTACAAAAATTACTTGAATTAGAACTTTGCTCAGAATTACCAAATGCATTCTGGTCAAGAAAACAACATATTGTTGATTTACCATATACACCAGAATTTAAGGAAGAAAATATATCAGCAAAGGCTAGACCAATTCAAATGAATGCAGAATTAGAGCAACATTGTAGAAAAGAAATACATGAATTAGAAAAGAAAGGCCTCATCCAAAAGTCTAGGTCCCCATGGAGTTGTGCAGCATTTTATGTAAATAAAAGCTCTGAAATAGAAAGAGGATTACCAAGATTGGTAATTAACTATAAACCTTTAAATAAAGCTTTAAAATGGATAAGATATCCTACACCAAATAAAAAAGACCTACTATCAAAACTACATTCCGTATTTATATATTCAAAATTTGATATGAAATCTGGTTTCTGGCAAATACAGATATCGGAGAAAGACCGATACAAAACAGCATTTACAGTTCCATTTGGCCAATACGAATGGAAAGTAATGCCATTTGGTCTAAAAAATGCTCCATCAGAATACCAAAGAATAATGAATAACATCTTTATGGATTATTCGAATTTTTGTATCGTCTATATAGATGACGTATTGATATTTTCAAAATCCATAGAAGAACACTTTAAAAATATAAAAACATTATTCTACATAGTTAAGAAAAATGGTCTTGTATTATCAAAAACAAAAATGTCCTTATTCCAAACAAAAATAAGATTTCTAGGTCACTATCTACAGCAAGGGACAATTTTACCAATAGAACGATCTTTAATATTTGCTTCCAAATTTCCAGATAAAATATTAGATAAAAATCAATTACAAAGGTTTCTTGGATCACTAAATTACGTTGTTGATTTTATCCCCAATATAATGAAACTATCCAAACCCTTGCATAATAGACTTAAAAAACATCCTCCACAATGGACTGAAGAACATACTACAGTAGTTAAGAAAATCAAGGAACTTGTATCAGAAATACCTTGTTTATACATAGCAGATCCTAACCTACCAAAAATAGTCGAAACTGACGCGTCTGATATAGGCTATGGAGGAATTTTAAAACAATTATATAATGGAAAGGAGTCAATAGTTCAGTATACTTCTGGTCATTGGAATGACACACAAAAATCATATTCTACGATTAAGAAAGAAATTTTGAGCATTGTGTTATGCATTCAGAAATTTCAAAGTGATTTGCTAAATCAAAAATTTCTTTTACGTATAGACTGCAAGTCTGCAAAAGAAGTTTTGCAAAAAGATATAAAAAACCTAGCTTCAAAACAGATTTTTGCCAGATTGCAAGCATTATTAAGTATATATGATTTTGATATTGAATTTATTAAAGGAGATACAAATTCTGTCCAAGATTTTCTGACACGAGAATTTCTCCAAAAACAGACATGATGCCCAGAAAAACCAAGGATAAAGGGAAACTTCCAGTTACTACACAATCCCGCAAAACATGGGCCGACAAGGTCGAGGAAGAAGAAACTTCCAGTCTCCAACATCCAATACCAGCTACCCCTATAACCCAAATAAGTCCAAAGTCAGAAATATCTCCTTCCCAAAATAACCCAAATACCCCAAATACCCTATCAATACTTGAAAACTTGTCTCAAAGTGCAGAATTCCAGGATTGGTTCGAGAAATATCAACTCAATATTTTTCAAAAACAGACATCTACGGTAGTAGAGAAAAAACCTGTTTCACAAAAAATATTTTCTCCTAATACTAGTCATATACAAACTACTACTTTCCCTACTTATAAGAAAGTAGTACAGAAAAATAATTTCATTAAAAAATCATTTTTTCAATGTATTACTACGATAGAACATTCCTTTTTTCACAAGGATCCTATGATTGCTTTGCAAAATTATTTTGGTAAAAATTTTTATTATAAATCATGGGATTCTACAACAACAACAGATTATTATCAAACTATATTACTTATGACTAAATCTATTGAAATAAAACACAGTTTTTCAAAAGAAAATCAAAATGAAATTGCTTATTCAAGCTTCAGAATATTATATATTATTTCACCTGATGAGTGGATCAAAGAATATGGGTCCTTGACAGAGAAAATTGGTTTCCCCAAACAATATTCTACGGCAACGTTCTTTGCAACCGATTTCAATTATTGGGATTACCAGCAGGCATGGTTCAATACTTTTTATATCCAGAACTCAAGATGTTCCCATACATGGTTAATATATTTTGATACAAAACAGATCACAACGAAACATATCCCGTTGTGGTTCAATAGTTGGTGGGAACATTTTGGATCATATGCAGAATATTTCATCGGGCAAGATACAGTGAAGACATCATTTGATATTTTCTCAAAGCACTATAACCCCACTGATGAAGAAAAATATTTCTCAAAGCTTCTTGTATTTCACATGAAGTTCTATCTACCATGGGTTATGCAATGGCGGGCCGAGTATACTCAAAATATGATTCCGCTAATAAAGAGAGAATTCTATATAAAATGGTGGACGGCATTCAATATACCAAATAGCCTCAGTCCCTCCAAGGCAATGGAACAGATCACTTTTTGGAACGCCAAAATGAAGACTCCTGTACCATTACTCAGACCAGGAGATGAAAATTTCTTAATAATGAAGCAGAGGATGCAGGCTCAATTGGCATCCGCTAAAAATCAAGAGGAAATGGAACAAATAATAGAGCATTTTGCTCCATATATGCAATTATCAAAATCCTCCACGGCATCGGATACTCCTGAGATTGAAGAAGAAATTGACTTATTAGCAATTTGAAAAAAAAAGAATCAAATCACATCATATACATTCAGCAAATACATGATACATTCATCAAATGAAGGACAATATTTGATAATGAAGGACAATATCACAAAGGAAGGACAACAATACCAATGACAGCATTGTTTCAGCAATAAAAGGACAATATCATCAGATACATAAACAAATAGTGAAGATCTACAAAATGAAGATTACAGATATCATCAATGAAGACTTTCAAGCATCTTGAACAATAACGATGACATCAAGACACCAGGACCGAAGAAGACGACGCAATATTCAGAAAAAAGCATGTAATATTCATATTCAGGGAATAGCAAGACGAAGACACAAGATGAAGATGAAGAAAATTTGTAATAGTTACTTTTTGTATTTTCCCATACTTAAAAAAAACCACTCTATAAAAGAGAGGGCAACGGACGGAGAGGGACACAAGTTTTCACTCCCTCAGACAGAAAACTCTCTCACATCCAACACCTCTCAGATCTTATCTTAGATCTCCTTGTCCACTCCTCTTCCTAGAGAACTCCTATAATCACAGATTCCTCCCAAGAATCCCAGCAGTCCTTCAATATTTGTATCTCCAATACTTTTGAAGAAATATATGGTATGATTTGATTCTTTTAAATTTATGTTCTTCAAGGTGTTTCAATTTTTTAAATATATACTTATATCATGGACGGTTATACATCGCCTAATCCTATTCCCTTCTCCCTTTTACTTTATGTTCTTACTGGCTGGAATTTGTTCCGCCTAATCCTATTCCCATCTCCCTTTTATTTTATGTTCTTACTGGCTGGAATTAGTTCCGCCATATCGTAGAATATGATCTTTTGTTAAAACAGATATTATTGTTCAAAGTTATTATGACGAATATCCCTAAGAACAATTAAGATTGATGTATCTAAACCTTCTCTAGTTAAAGGTTTGATTCCTACCTGTATTAGTCCTACATGGAGATATTGGAAACCTTTCTTCCTATGTTTTTCAAGAGATTTATAAGAAAGTAATTGTATTGTTTCAAAGGGTTTTGAAAGAGGGATATCTCTTTCTTCTGTTTTGATTATATAGTCTGACTTTAACATATTGAAGAGAGAAGACTCATATATTTCAGATTTCCTAATCTTTGGAATGACCCAGTTATTTACAGCTTTATCAAAATTCTCTATTATGACTTCTTCAGTATTAACTATCTTATTCGCATCTGTATTTGATGTAGAGCTAAATGAAGCAGATCTATTTAACATTTCTTCCATTCTTAAACTTTCTTTCAGATCTTGTTTATATTCTGGCTACCAACACCTTGACGCATACAGGATTTATTGCTCGTTGAAGAGACTGATTACCCAGCGTGTACAAGGCAAACACTCACCAGATTATAAACAAATATCTGAAATCTGTATAAGAATAATAACAAATATTGATAGATCTACTCACACGTGGCTCTGATACCAAGATACCCACACGAATATGAAAGATATACTCAAAAGAAGCAGAATAGAAAGATGCAGATGCAAGTGTATAAATAAACACAAATAGATAGACAATATAAACAAAATGAAGATTACAGATATCATCAATGAAGACTTTCAAGCATCTTGAACAATAACGATGACATCAAGACACCAGGACCGAAGAAGACGACGCAATATTCAGAAAAAAGCATGTAATATTCATATTCAGGGAATAGCAAGACGAAGACACAAGATGAAGATGAAGAAAATTTGTAATAGTTACTTTTTGTATTTTCCCATACTTAAAAAAAACCACTCTATAAAAGAGAGGGCAACGGACGGAGAGGGACACAAGTTTTCACTCCCTCAGACAGAAAACTCTCTCACATCCAACACCTCTCAGATCTTATCTTAGATCTCCTTGTCCACTCCTCTTCCTAGAGAACTCCTATAATCACAGATTCCTCCCAAGAATCCCAGCAGTCCTTCAATATTTGTATCTCCAATACTTTTGAAGAAATATATGGTATGATTTGATTCTTTTAAATTTATGTTCTTCAAGGTGTTTCAATTTTTTAAATATATACTTATATCATGGACGGTTATACATCGCCTAATCCTATTCCCTTCTCCCTTTTACTTTATGTTCTTACTGGCTGGAATTTGTTCCGCCTAATCCTATTCCCATCTCCCTTTTATTTTATGTTCTTACTGGCTGGAATTAGTTCCGCCATATCGTAGAATATGATCTTTTGTTAAAACAGATATTATTGTTCAAAGTTATTATGACGAATATCCCTAAGAACAATTAAGATTGATGTATCTAAACCTTCTCTAGTTAAAGGTTTGATTCCTACCTGTATTAGTCCTACATGGAGATATTGGAAACCTTTCTTCCTATGTTTTTCAAGAGATTTATAAGAAAGTAATTGTATTGTTTCAAAGGGTTTTGAAAGAGGGATATCTCTTTCTTCTGTTTTGATTATATAGTCTGACTTTAACATATTGAAGAGAGAAGACTCATATATTTCAGATTTCCTAATCTTTGGAATGACCCAGTTATTTACAGCTTTATCAAAATTCTCTATTATGACTTCTTCAGTATTAACTATCTTATTCGCATCTGTATTTGATGTAGAGCTAAATGAAGCAGATCTATTTAACATTTCTTCCATTCTTAAACTTTCTTTCAGATCTTGTTTATATTCTGGCTACCAACACCTTGACGCATACAGGATTTATTGCTCGTTGAAGAGACTGATTACCCAGCGTGTACAAGGCAAACACTCACCAGATTATAAACAAATATCTGAAATCTGTATAAGAATAATAACAAATATTGATAGATCTACTCACACGTGGCTCTGATACCAAGATACCCACACGAATATGAAAGATATACTCAAAAGAAGCAGAATAGAAAGATGCAGATGCAAGTGTATAAATAAACACAAATAGATAGACAATATAAACAAAATGAAGATTACAGATATCATCAATGAAGACTTTCAAGCATCTTGAACAATAACGATGACATCAAGACACCAGGACCGAAGAAGACGACGCAATATTCAGAAAAAAGCATGTAATATTCATATTCAGGGAATAGCAAGACGAAGACACAAGATGAAGATGAAGAAAATTTGTAATAGTTACTTTTTGTATTTTCCCATACTTAAAAAAAACCACTCTATAAAAGAGAGGGCAACGGACGGAGAGGGACACAAGTTTTCACTCCCTCAGACAAAAAACTCTCTCGCATCCAACACCTCTCAGATCTTATCTTAGATCTCCTTGTCCACTCCTCTTCCTAGAGAACTCCTATAATCACAGATTCCTCCCAAGAATCCCAGCAGTCCTTCAATATTTGTATCTCCAATACTTTTGAAGAAATATATGGTATGATTTGATTCTTTTAAATTTATGTTCTTCAAGGTGTTTCAATTTTTTAAATATATACTTATATCATGGACGGTTATACACCGCCTAATCTTATTCCCTTCTCCCTTTTACTTTATGTTCTTACTGACTGGAATTAGTTCTGCCTAATCCTATTCCCATCTCCCTTTTATTTTATGTTCTTACTGGCTGGAATTAGTTCCGCCATATCCTATTCCCTTCTCCCCTTTTTAATATTTTGTTCTTATCTTGTGTTAATCTTCTTTTGTTTATATTGTCTATCTATTTGTGTTTATTTATGCACTTGCATCTGCATCTTTCTATTCTGCTTCTTTTGAGTATATCTTTCATATTCGTGTGGGTATATCTGTTCTATTGCCTTGGAGGGACTGAGGCTATTTGGTATATTGAATATCGTCCACCATTTTATATAGAATTCTCTCTTTATTAGCGGAACTCAAAGAAAAACAAAAACAAGACTCAGAAGTTATAAAAATTCTTCTACAAAAGATAACTGAAGAATCAGATACAGAAGTAAATCCAGATATTCAAATCGAAGAAACAAACATAATAGAAAATCTTACAAATATACCATCTGATTTTTTATTTGCACTAAGAGAAATAACCTCTAGAAAATATCTGATAAGAATCGAAATTAAATTCTCAAATACTTATGATATAGATACAATTGCTCTGTTTGATACAGGAGCCGATCTAAATTGCATAAAAACAGACCTAGTTCCTAGTTGCTATAGAGAACCCACAACAACTAGACTTTCAGCAGCAAATAATTCTAAACTTAAAGTCAAATATAAAACTGAAGCATTTGTTATAAATTCAAATACCTCTATCAAAACACAATTTTTGGTAGTTGATGATATTCATCATGGTGTTATTTTAGGAACTCCGTTTATGACTGAAGAACATACTACAGTAGTTAAGAAAATCAAGGAACTTGTATCAGAAATACCTTGTTTATACATAGCAGATCCTAACCTACCAAAAATAGTCGAAACTGACGCGTCTGATATAGGCTATGGAGGAATTTTAAAACAATTATATAATGGAAAGGAGTCAATAGTTCAGTATACTTCTGGTCATTGGAATGACACACAAAAATCATATTCTACGATTAAGAAAGAAATTTTGAGCATTGTGTTATGCATTCAGAAATTTCAAAGTGATTTGCTAAATCAAAAATTTCTTTTACGTATAGACTGCAAGTCTGCAAAAGAAGTTTTGCAAAAAGATGTAAAAAACCTAGCTTCAAAACAGATTTTTGCCAGATGACAAGCATTATTAAGTATATATGATTTTGATATTGAATTTATTAAAGGAGATACAAATTCTGTCCCAGATTTTCTGACACGAGAATTTCTCCAAAAACAGACATGATGCCCAGAAAAACCAAGGATAAAGGGAAACTTCCAGCTACTACACAATCCCGCAAAACATGGGCCGACAAGGTCGAGGAAGAAGAAACTTCCAGTCTCCAACATCCAATACCAGCTACCCCTATAACCCAAATAAGTCCAAAGTCAGAAATATCTCCTTCCCAAAATAACCCAAATACCCCAAATACCCTATCAATACTTGAAAACTTGTCTCAAAGTGCAGAATTCCAGGATTGGTTCGAGAAATATCAACTCAATATTTTTCAAAAACAGACATCTACGGTAGTAGAGAAAAAACCTATTTCACAAAAAATATTTTCTCCTAATACTAGTCATATACAAACTACTACTTTCCCTACTTATAAGAAAGTAGTACAGAAAAATAATTTCATTAAAAAATCATTTTTTCAATATATTACTACGATAGAACATTCCTTTTTTCACAAGGATCCTATGATTGCTTTGCAAAATTATTTTGGTAAAAATTTTTATTATAAATCATGGGATTCTACAAAAACAACAGATTATTATCAAACTATATTACTTATGACTAAATCTGTTGAAATAAAACACAGTTTTTCAAAAGAAAATCAAAATGAAATTGCTTATTCAAGCTTCAGAATATTATATATTATTTCACCTGATGAGTGGATCAAAGAATATGGGTCCTTGACAGAGAAAATTGGTTTCCCCAAACAATATTCTACGACAACGTTCTTTGCAACCAATTTCAATTATTGGGATTACCAGCAGGCATGGTTCAATACTTTTTATATCCAGAACTCAAGATGTTCCCATACATGGTTAATATATTTTGATACAAAACAGATCACAACGAAACATATCCCGTTGTGGTTCAATAGTTGGTGGGAACATTTTGGATCATGTGCAGAATATTTCATCGGGCAAGATACAGTGAAGACATCATTTGATATTTTCTCAAAGCACTATAACCCCACTGATGAAGAAAAATATTTCTCAAAGCTTCTTGTATTTCACATGAAGTTCTATCTACCATGGGTTATGCAATGGCGGGCCGAGTATACTCAAAATATGATTCCGCTAATAAAGAGAGAATTCTATATAAAATGGTGGACGGCATTCAATATACCAAATAGCCTCAGTCCCTCCAAGGCAATGGAACAGATCACTTTTTGGAACGCCAAAATGAAGACTCATGTACCATTACTCAGACCAGGAGATGAAAATTTCTTAATAATGAAGCAGAGGATGCAGGCTCAATTGGCATCCGCTAAAAATCAAGAGGAAATGGAACATATATGCAATTATCAAAATCCTCCACGGCATCGGATACTCCTGAGATTGAAGAAGAAAATATATATATATATATATATATATATATATATATATATATATATATATATATATATATATATATATATAAACGTGTGAATAAGGAGTGGGAGGAGGCTTTCCATTTCCAAGCTTGTTTCCATCATGCCTTCTCCAAATATATTTCCATTTAATGAACTACTTAGTTCATTTAATTAAGTACTTCACTTAATGAACTAGTTTAGTTCATTAATGGTGGCACCTGAAATTAGTTCAAACACAACAAATGTTTGCCATTTGATGTAAGCTTTAAAGCTTCATGGCTTGTTAGTACGGAAATATTATATATAATGTATATAAGGCAAGTTTGTCGAAAAACATGTCAAGTAATAAATTGTGTCATGCATTTCTTAAACACGCGTTATTTAAATCATGTATTTGTGAGTCACTCAAACACTTTTTCTCAACATATTGTTCTTATATTCTAAATATTGAATAGGATTTGATAATACTATCATACATGTTTCATTTGTTGTAAAAGGATTGATCAAGGTGTGATCAAACATTCATCCATTCGGTGGTGATGTTTGTGATCCGTGTGATTGATTGTATTGTTTGTGAAAGGGTGGAGTTAGTGTGTAACTCTAGTGACCCTTATGGTAAGGTGTTTTTAGTGTTTAGTGATAACCGAGAAAGGTGTCTTCGAAGACTAGAGTAGGTTGATTTAACTGAACCAGTATAAAATCATTGGTGTCGTTACTTTCAGCACTTTATATTCAGTTTTCAGCTTTTTGCATCATTTTCATTGTAAGAGTAAAAATAGCAAACGAGCTTCAAAAATCGTAAAATTTTGCAGAAACATAGCCACATATCCTAGCTTTCATTTGACGTAAGTTTCAACCCATTTGGACAAGTATAAGCCAATCAAACGTTAATAGTTCTGAGACTAGTGCAATCTGATTTTCAGACATGCAAAGGTTGAGAACATCAACGTATTTGATATTTCAAAAATGTTTCAACCAATTTAAATACATGTATTGAGGGTGTTGTCATTAAATTTTCAGACCATTTGGAGTCTGCAATCAATTGGAATAAATCTTTCAAATTGAAGTACTGTTTCTAGCAGATTTGCGCAATCTGATCAAAATTGTATTTCAAAGGGTTAGGAGTTGAATTTTAATCTGAAATGATACTCAAAACATCTGAGAATAGAGTCTCTCCAAATTTCAAAATTTTTGGAGGCCTAGAACCAGGTCTTTCAAACGTTTCAAATCAGGATCTGAAAACAGAAACTGTTTTCAGAAGTTAGGTTTTTGCTTCAAAATATTTTAAAAACCAAATTTTCTGCACCTACTATTCAACCCCCCTCTCCCTTCTAGTGGTGCTATAAAGGTCCTACAAGTCCAATATTCTGAATAAGCTAGGTTAACTCCAAATGGTCATTTTGTTCCCACCGTGGGTAGGTGTGGCCAGTAACAGACGATGGTGGAGGTACACCTGTAAGGTGTTGTATCCTCCCCTACCTCCAATGGACTTCTTGATGAGGATAGCCCATAATGGGTAATTGTCACAATTGAGTTTGAATCTTAGTGACAAGTCTTCAAAGTTGGTGACTGTCTTTTGAACACCAATGATGTTCTTCAACAAATTGACTAGCTGTATATCCAATTCGTTGTTTTTGAATTCAAAGGTTCCTATTTCTGACATGATGTAGAGGTTGTTAGCTATTTGAACAGACAGTTGATAATTTTTTTGGTTAATTGATCGGGAAAGGGTGCTTTAACAATGTGAAAATCTGCTTCTGAGTTCCTTTTTTGGTTAATTGGCCAGGAAAGGGTGCTGGTACAATGATGCAACAGTGTTTCCGAGTCCCAAACAATTCTGAGTTTGCTGGATGGGTATGGCTTGGTCAGTTGAGAAAGAAAGTGGAAGATGAAGATTTTTTTTTTTGAGTCACATGGATGAAAAATTCTGCTCTGGTACCTTGTAAAATTAAATGAGATCTTTTTTCCATTGATACAAATTAGCATAATGATGATTACAAATCACAATAATGACAAGAATATTTGATATTTTCTTGATTTATTTTCTTTCCTTTACAACACTCACCAGGACGGAACACCGACAATAAGTCTCATCGCTTTTCACTCAGTCTCATGTTTTGTGTTGGTCTATCCTTCATTCATTCCCGTTATATTTTTGTTGTCACGTGTCATTGTCCGTGATGGATCCTTTATCGTCTTTTTATAGTAAACTGATCTAACTTCTGTACGGCACAAAAAATTCTTGACCCTCTCAAGAATGAAAATTGCAGACATTTTGTCAGTAATTTCGCTTGATGAATCTACTCCAGAGCAAAAACGATCTCAGGTTTCCGTCATATTTTTGCTAGGCATGCTATTTTCGCTGCTGGACAGATGAATACAGCGTAATTTTCCGAATGTAGTTTTGTCGGTCTTTTGGCTGCTAGCGCAAATTTGTTCTTAACCGGATTTTTTTTCCTTCATCTGTTCCAGAACATCAGTGTATTGATGTAGGAGCTATGTAGACCTCAAATCTACAAACTGTCGGGGGAGAAGCAACAAGTAGGATACAACACCTACAAGGATCAATTTCAAGACAACCAACCAAAATGCTCTACCAATTCACCACAATTGATTCACCAAGCAAATATCAATCACACACCAACACCTCAAGAAAATTATCCAAGATAAAGCTTCAAACAACACAAGAGATTTATACGTGGAAAAACCCCTTCAATGTGAAGGATAAAAAACCACGGGACTTGTAAGGAGTCCACCCTTCTTCTTCTCTTATTATGAAATTGAGGGTAAAAACACCCAAATCAGTCTACAAGGATGTTACAGCCCACCAACAACAACATACATAAGAGACAACAATTGAGAGGAACAAAAATTGCAGAAATTTCACCAAAAACGCGTCTGACACCAGCAGCGATTAAAACCGATCCAGAGCTCGGATTGAAATTATGAACGGTCAGAATGTAGCCCTGTGTGTTCCGAAGATGTTGTCCAAATTTCAGCAAAATCCAACGGTTGGATCTCCGGCGATCGTCAAATTAGCGAAGGCTGCCCAGAAAAAAATGTTCTGCGCGAAAATTTCTCTGCCCCTCTCTGTTTTTCAACTCTCAGTTGTTGAACAGTCCCACTTTTATTTCAGCCAGCAAAACAGCCTTATAAGGCTTCTAAGAGAAAAAAAAACTCCCAAATACCCAAACCATTTGGGTCTCACAAAATAAGTGATTGGTCTATCACTTACAAAATGTCCAATAACAAATGGACTGGACTAATGCTCCAACAATCTCCCCCTCCAGTCCAATTTGGGGAAGACTATACGCGAAGCTCATCAAAAGGACATACCTGCAAGCTTGGAACAAAATTCAAGCTTGCTTCCAGTAACTACCTTTGTCAACATATCAGCACCATTCTTATTGGTGTGAATCTTCTTCAACTTCATTAGTTGCTCTTCAATGACATCACGCAACCAATGATACCTAACATCAATATGCTTTGTGCGAGCATGGTACATGCTATTTTTACTCAAGTCCATAGCACTTTGACTATCACAAAACACAACATACTCCGTTTGCTTCAAACCCAACTCTTGAAAGAAACGTTTTAACCAAAGCATTTCTTTACATGCTTCCACAGCTGCTATATACTCTGCCTCGGTTGTAGACAATGCTACACACTTCTGTAGCTTGGATTGCCATGAAATGGCTCCCCCTGCAAATTTGAACAAGTAACCTGAGGTAGACCTTCTGTTATCAAGATCACCAGCCATGTCAGCATCTGTAAATCCCTCAAGAATAGGCTCACCACCTCCAAAACACAAACTCAATTTTGAAGTGCCATGCAAATATCTCAAGATCCACTTTACAGCTTCCCAGTGAACCTTGCCAGGATTAGCCAAGAATCTGCTAACCAATCCAAATGCATGTGCTATATCCGGTCTTGTACACACCATAGCATACATCAATGAACCAACAGCAGAAGAGTAAGGAATATGTGACATACTTTCCTTCTCTTTCTCAGTAGTAGGACAACACTGCTTGCTCAACTTGAAATGACCTGCAATTGGTGTATTAACTGGCTTGGCATTCTTCATATTGAACCTTTCAAGCACCCGTTCAATATACTTCTCTTGTGACAACCAAAGCTTACCAGCTTTTCTATCACGAACAATTTCAATGCCAAGAATTTGCTTTGCAGGACCCAAATCTTTCATATCAAAGGACTTTGACAAGTCATCTTTCAACCTGCGAATCATCTCAACATCTTGTCCCACTATCAGCATATCATCAACATACAAGCAAAGGATAATGAAGTTACCTTCAGAGAACTTTCTAAAATAAACACAAGGATCTGCAGAAGTCCGCTTGTATCCATTAGTACTCATAAAGGAATCAAACTTGCGGTACCATTGCCTTGGTGCCTGCTTGAGTCCATATAGACTCTTTTTCAACTTGCAAACAAAATTCTCCTTACCTTTGACTTCAAATCCTTCCGGCTGCTCCATGTAAATCTCCTCATTCAAATCACCATGTAAGAAAGAAGTTTTTACATCAAGTTGTTCAATTTCAAGATCCAAACTGGCAGCTAGTCCCAAAATTATACGGATGGAAGTCATCTTTACCACTGGTGCAAAAATCTCATCAAAGTCGATGCCTTTCTTCTGATGGCATCCCTTCACCACTAGTCTTGCCTTCCGTCTCACTAGCTTGTGGCCATCTTTCTTGTTCTTAAACAACCACTTGTTCTTCAAGACTTTCTTCCCTGTTGGACGCTTCACCAAGTCATAGGTTTCATTCTTCTTTAAAGAATCCATCTCTTCTTGCATAGCCTTAAACCAATGGTCTTTGTCTGGATGCGACAACACCTCTTGAAGGCTCTCAGGCTCCCCCTCATCTGTGATTAGGATATACTCTGAACTAGGATAAAGTCTTGAAGGTTGTCGAACTCGGGTTTACTTTCTAACTGTTTGCTCTTCCACCTGTGGACTGAATTGCTCCCCCTGATTAGAAGACTCTCCATGTTCAACTTCTACATCTTCATTTTCAGGTTGTGGTACAACAACTTCTGGTTGTACCTCTTCAATATGGTCATGTTCATGAATGTTGTCATGACCATCCTCAGGAGCATCACCTGTTTGTTGATCATCTGGAACAGAAATAGGAGATATATCAATAGCATCATGAGAGAAATCAGTAGAATAAGTCTTACCAGCACCTAAGAGATGAAAACCCATCTCGTGCTCATAAAAGACAACATCTCTACTCCTCACAACTTTTTGCTTTGCTGGATCATAAAGTCTGTAACCAAACTCTTCATCACCATATCCAACAAACACACAAGGAGAAGTCTTGAAATCAAGCTTCAATCTCTGTTCCTTCGGTACATGCATGAAAGCCTTGCATCCAAACACCCTCAAATGAGAATAAGAGGGATCTTTCTCGAACCAAACCCTCTCAGGAATCTCAAACTCTAAAGGAACTGATGGTGCTCTATTTATCAAATACACAGCGGTTCCAACTGTTTCTCCCCAAAACGACTTAGGAAGATTGGACATCCTAAGCATACATCTCACTTTTTCAACAATAGTTCTGTTCATTCTCTCGGCAACACCATTGTGTTGTGGAGTACCAGGTTCTGTTCTTTCATGCCGAATGCCATATCTTGAGCAATATGCTTTAAACTCATTTGAAGTGTACTCACCTCCATTATCAGTTCGGAGACGCTTCAATTTGCAATCTGACTCCCTTTCTACCATGACATGAAACTTCTGAAAGATACCAAACACCTCGCTTTTCTTTTTCATCATATAAACCCAAGTTCTCCGAGTAGCATCATCGATAAAAGTAACAAAGTATTTGTTACCACCAAGTGATTCCACCTCTATGGGACCACACACATCAAAGTAGACCAACTCTAGCTTCACTTTCTTTCTTGTGGATCTCCTCGGAAAAGAAACTCTATGTTGCTTTCCTGCTAAACAATGATCACAAGGCTCAAGAGAAATAGTAACATCAGCAGGAATAAGAGACTTACCAGCCAGCAACTTTATACCCTTCTCACTGACATGTCCTAATCTTCGGTGCCATAAGTTAGGTGAAGTTTTCTCCTCAACAGCATTCAACTCACTAGTACACACTTTCAAGTGTGTCTTATACAAGGTGCAGCAGAGTTTGCCACGAGCAACAGTCAAGGAACCCTTAGACAATTTCCATTTACCCTCACCAAAAGTGTGCTTGTAACCTTCTTCATCAAGTACATTAGCAGACAATAAATTGAGGCGTAAATCTGGAATGTGGCGAACATCTCTCAATGTCAAATGGCACCCAACACTGGTTTGTACTCGAATATCTCCAATTCCAACAATACTAGCGGAACTCTGGTTTCCCATCTTCACACTACCAAAATCTCCAGCTCGGTAGTCAATAAAGTACTCCTTAACAGGAACACAATGATAAGAAGCCCCAGTATCAACAAGCCATTCAGAATCGGAATTGTCAACATGACAACAATCCCCAGTAGTACAAATCAAAGAAACAGAATCATCTGAAGTAGAAGCTGTCGCAGCTGTATTTTTGTCCTCACCCTCTTTGTGATGATCATTTTTCTTCTGTCGCTGATCTCTTTTCAACTTATAGCAAAATTTTTGAATATGGCCGGGCTTGCTACAATAGTGACATATTGTGGATTCTCTCCCATCCTTGGACTTGGACCTGTACTTTGACTTGCCACGCCCCTTGGGACATCTACTCTTGCTTCTTCCTCTATTCTCTACCACAAGTGCCTGCGAAATATCAACACCATCTCCTTTCTTCTAAGCTCTTCATTGAACATGCTCTCTTTAATGACATCCAATGAAAGCGTACCATCTGGAGCTGAGTTGCTGATGGACACAACCAAGGTTTCCCAACTGTCCGGCAGAGAACTCAATAGGAATAAAGCCTGCAACTCATCATCAAGAACAATCTTCATCACAGTCAACTTGTTAATGATATCTTGAAAGTCACTTAGATGCTCTGAAATTGACTTCCCTGGCTTCAACTTGAGATTAACAAGTCTCTTAATCAATGAGGCCTTGTTGTGAGCAGTCTTTCTTTCATAAAGACCCTCCAATTTTCTCCACAACTCAAGTGGCTCATTCTCTTGGGACACATGATTGAATATGCTAATGTCAATCCACTGTCTAATTGTTCCCAAGGTCTTTCTCTTTAGCTTTTCCCATTCTTTATCTGACATCTTCTCTGGTTTAGAGGGCGTGTCATCTTTCTTGGTTTTATCCACATCAATTGGGTCAAACAAATCTTTACAGTATAGCAAATCTTCCATCATCGGACGCCAAATGGAATAATTGGTTGATGTCACTTTAACCATAGAATGATTTCCAGATTCCATATCTACGGTTTAACCAAATTCTCTGATACCAGTTGTAGGGGGAGAAGCAACAAGTAGGATACAACACCTACAAGGATCAACTTCAAGACAACCAACCAAAATGCTCTACCAATTCACCACAATTGATTCACCAAGCAAATATCAATCACACACCAACACCTCAAGAAAATTATCCAAGATAAAGCTTCAAACAACATAAGAGATTTATACGTGGAAAAACCCCTTCAATGTGAAGGATAAAAAACCACGGGACTTGTAAGGAGTCCACCCTTCTTCTTCTCTTATTATGAAATTGAGGGTAAAAACACCCAAATCAGTCTACAAGGATGTTACAGCCCACCAACAACAACATACATAAGAGACAACAATTGAGAGGAACAAAAATTACAGAAATTTCACCAAAAACGCGTCTGACACCAGCAGCGATTAAAACCGATCCAGAGCTCGGATTGAAATTCTGAACGGTCAGAATGTAGTTCTGTGTGTTCCGAAGATGCTGTCCAAATTTCAGCAAAATCCAACGGTTGGATCTCCGGCGATCGTCAAATTAGCGAAGGCTGCCCAGAAAAAAATGTTCTGCGCGAAAATTTCTCTGCCCCTCTCTGTTTTTCAACTCTCTGTTGTTGAACAGTCCCACTTTTATTTCAGCCAGCAAAACAGCCATATAAGGCTTCTAAGAGAAAGAAAAACTCCCAAATACCCAAACCATTTGGGTCTCACAAAATAAGTAATTGGTCTATCACTTACAAAATGTCCAATAACAAATGGACTGAACTAATGCTCCAACACAAACTTGCTCCACTATGGTTTTTCACACAAAGGTTCTCCTTCACTGAGACATGTCTTCCAGCTCTCGACGAGTCGCACGATGATTTCGGATTTATGGTAAGCATCGCTTCTTTTTTTTTTTTTTTAAATGTTTTGAGTTCCTTCAGTTATTTTATTTTATTTGAACTTTGTTCACAGAACTGCATGGCTCTAGTTTGTTATCCGTGGACTCTATTCTATTCTATTCTTTTCTTTTCTTTTTCTTCTAATTAGCGGTTTTGAGGTATGTTCTGTAAAAATATATTATAACACTTCTTGGCAATTCCTACATTCCATCTTTTTTCTATCTCTTTCAAAAGCAAAAGATTTCCTTGTTTCCACTAGATAAGTTGAGATTTGGTGCTCATTTGTTACTCTTTTGTACAATCAGGAAATTCAAGCAGTTTATTTATTGTTATTATTGTTAATATAGATCAGTTTTGGCCGTGTTTGGCAACATACGTGTCCTTTATGCACAGCTCGGTTTTGGTCATGAATATCTATCTACAAGAGCTTTGTATATGCGGGATATATTTAATCCCGAAATTTCACCTTAGTTTTTGTCTATTAGATTGGAGTACAATCGTGTTTTTATTCGTAATTGTAATGTGTACACGAGATGTCTACATATAACAACTCTATCTATATACATTTAATATTCAAAATGCATTAAGATATTCAACTGGATTCGGTTGTGTTAAGGTGTGACTCATTGATTCAAGTCATTCACAAATCAATCATATATTCTATCACTTCGCATCAAGTTGAGTAGTAGGGTCGCCAATTTCCAAATTGCAAATTAGAGAATCGAAGGTCCTCCTAGTGGCCACCTTTGTGAGTATATCAGCTAATTGATCTTCGGATCGCCCAAACAGAAGCTTCACAACTCCACCTTCAACTTTTTATTTCATTAAGTGTCTGTCTACTTCAACATGTTTTGTGTCATCGTGCCGGATGCGATTCTTAGCGATAAGAATAGCAACTTTATTATCGTACATCAATAGCATTGGAAGTATTTGCGGGACGGCAATCTCACTCATCAACTTCTGTATGCAGAGAACTTTTATTATCCCTTCAGTAGTGCCTCTTAATTCTACCTCAGCAATTGATAATGCTACTAAATTCTGTTTTTTTTTACTTTGCTAAGTTACCAAGTTGCCTTTAACTAAACCAAAGTATCATGAGGTGGATTAATGATCATTCGGATTTTCCACCAAGTCAGCATCAGTGAATACCTCGGCATCTAGATGCCTATGTATACCAAACACAATGTCTCTACCTGGCTGTCTTTTAACTATCGTATTATCCTCATCACGACAATTGTGGAGGGACTGCAAGGTTATACCAGGGGAGACAGCAGTGATGCAACACCGTTTACTAGTCGTAGTTATAGCTTTGAGCCAAAAGCTGAGCACAAAGGTTAGAAAATTACCACTTAGGATTCGATGAGGAAGTTTGAATGACAAAAAATTAACATATTTACAGATAAGGTTAACTCGGCGACATCAGATCCACTAGTTGAGGACATAAACCAGATGTGAGAGGCTATAGCGACTACCATTATTCACGTGGCAAGGGAAACCCTTGGCATAAAAACATAAAAGACAACTATATATAAAGAGTCGTGGTGGTAGAACGAGAATGTACAGCAAAAAATATGAAAAAAAGCAAAAGAGTTTTAGAGAGGTGTTAAGCTACACAGACGGGGAGGAGAAAGAGAGAGTGAGGGAGAACTACAAAATGGCCAGGAAGGAAACGAAGAAGGCAATGACGGAGGCGAAGAATGCAGCCTATAAAAAGATGTACGAAAGATTAGAAACAAAAGACGGAGAGCGTCATATATTCAATATTGCAAAAGCTAGAGATCGAAAAATGCAAGACCTAGGAGTCGTGAAGTTTATAAAGGGAGAAGATGAACATGTTTTAGTCAAATAACAAGGCATCAAGGAGCAATGTCAAACATACTTTCACAACTTTTTCAACAACGGAAGGGTAGACCACAAAGAAAGAGAAAGCATCACTACCCAAAAACTACAATATAACAACTGCGATTATCGTAGCATCACACAAGGAGAGGTGAAAAGAGCACTTAAGAAGATGGAAAGAGCTAAGACAGTTGGCCTGGATAACATACCAATTGAGGTGTGGAAGTGTTTGGGAGAGGAGGGGGTTTAATAGCTAACGACTCTTGTTGTAATTGTCTCAATTATAACGGTGATTTCTTATTTGGTATGGAACATGTGATGGCCATAGACGGAAATTTTAGTAGCAATTTGATAAAATTATGAGCCATATATATTTTGATAATAATTAAATTAGTTAAATAGCCCTTTTATTCGAATTTATAAAAATGCAACTACATTGCGGCAACATAGAAAAATGGAGAAATGACCAAAACATCCTTCAAGGGGCCGACCACTTCCCTCCCAAATTCCCTTAAATCATTTTGAAACTCTCGAAAAATCTAAGTCTTCAACTTAAGACAAAAAGCTTCCACATAGCCACCCTAGTTATTACTCCATGCAAAAAGTGTAATCACTGTGCCTTCTTTTCCCATTAAAGCCGGCCACCCCTCCCTTCTTGAAGCCTAAGCAAATTCAAGGCAATCCCCTTAATTACTAAACTATTTTCCTAAACATTCTCTCACCACTGAACTATCATCCATATTCCTCCCAAACTCTCCAAGTTTCGACCACAAAGAAGGGTATCAAGAGCAAACTCATTCAAGCCTTTCAAGACTAGTCCTCAAATAATTAAGGTATGCATATAGTTCTTAAGAACAAATCTTCTATTCCTTGAGGTTTTGTATTAAGTCTAAGTTGTGTTAACCCTAACCACCCCAAACCCATGGTCCTCCTTCATCACCATAGGAGTATTCTCAAGCTCAAGAGAAAAAGGAACTCTAGGAGGCTTAGAACACCCTTCCAACTCTATCAAAGTAAGGGTTTCATAACCTTTTAAGCTCCCTATCCATTATTTAAAAAGGTTTCACTCACCTTCCTTCTCTGTGTGAAAACCATATACCCTCTAGGTAGGGAAAGGTGATTTTTGAAGCCTTCAACTTTGAACAAAAGAGGCAAGTCTCCTTTTATTCTCCTAGTGACATTGAGGAGCCATGAACAAAAAGTTTTAGTCTGTCTAAGACTTCATTCTTGCTTGTATTGAACTCATATCCCATAAAGCACCATGCTGAAAATTTTGGCCTAGTCACCTTAAGGAGTATTGTGATACATGTGAATGAACATAGGGTGTTGTTCTAGTGTGTGGACTAAAGTCTAACACCATGAGGTAAAATAGAGATGTAGTCAAAGAATACCCTACCCCAAAACCCACGGTTTTGAGGCAACCATGAAGATTAGTGTCTCACCAGCGCTAAGTCACTAGCATAACTAAAATAGTATTATGATGCTTGAAGAAAGGCTAAGGGTTGTTTTAGTATGTCTTTATTCTTAAATATGAATAACTAGGAAAATTACTTTATGTTTATGAAGACATCTTTATAAAGTCATTAAGTTGATCTATTAAGTACTTGAAGAATGGAATACATGATAAAAGATGTAAAGAAGGCATAAACCCTCCCCCATTCCCCTCGGCCTTAACAAGGAAATCCAAAGAAATAATAGCCTAAATTGTTATGCCTTCTAATGTGACTTGAGGACCATTTTGATGCCTAGCATTTCCTTAAAATAAAGAATAAGGGGTTGTTTTGAAATAGGGCTAGGTTTGCTAGGTTTTATGGACTATAAGTTATTGCTTATGATAAGATGGTCACTAATGTGGGGCTGTTTTGCATATTTTGTTTTCATGTAATTTATTTGGGTATTTCTAACACTTTGGTCTTATTTGTTGAAGCTAGCAAAGATGGTTTAAGAGCCTGGTCACTAGGAGCGGCTAGATGGCTCAAGGAAGAGCTTCGAATTATTATATCAAAAGCATGATAATTGTTGGTTCATCGTAGGACAATTGTTGTGACATGGCCGAATAGTTGCATGGGTAAAATGGTAAAAGATAAGGTTAAGGGCTGTCTAAAATCGAATATTAAGATGTTAAGGACTGTCGAGAGTAAATGAGAGTCATAAAAAGCCGAATTATGGCGCCATAAAAAGTATAGGAACCAAAAAAGGGGCTGATTCAGCAGTTTGGTACAAACTGTCCGAATGAGACCCTTAGGTCCGTCCAATGATGCGTATTATTCACGATTAAATAATAAGAGACTAAAATGAACCAATTTATAAGGGTCTTGGTAAAATAAACCAAACGGAAGATAAACTGGTACGATATGATGCTGAAAATTTGCTCTGCAGAATAAATAAGTAATGAAATATAACCGTTATAAGATCAAACATAAGGACGTTTGAATCATTAAAAATTTATCACATACTGCATTCTACATCATATGCATATCATGTAATTTTAAAAAGGGTAAAGTTTGGTTTTTTAAAAGAAGATTACAACAGTTTTAAAAATTTGCATCGAACGATTGGTTTTTACGTTTGATTCCGGTATATGTTTTGGACTCGATATCTGGGTATATGTTCAATTCTGGACCCATATGAGGTATTACTCTGTTCTGGACCTAAACGTAACATCCTATTTTGGTAGTCGGGGTATTGTATTGTTTTGGACTCATATTGTAGCACCCCGCTCCCGAGCATTAGTATTGGGAACAGTGCACCCGTCGTATCTCACTAAGGAGAATATAAGGCGCCAAGCTAACTTTCCATATGTCCAAAAATACGTAGAAATTTTTCTCGCGGAAACGAAATACAATAACGTTAAGTTTCATGATAAAAGAAATCCTCAATACGATAATGTACCGACTTCTGGAAAGCGTTTTGACATCTACAATCTATCATTTAATACAAGGTAGTGTCTGATGTAATCCCAATAAAATAACAACAGACAGCCGCAAGGTCTCCTCGTATCCTAGGTGCGACCATCAGTCTGCCCATACTACCGCGTCAGCCCCATCCTCAGCAAAGACATAGTCATACGCTTCCTCGTGCTCACCTGGTTGAGAGAGAGTAGGGGTGAGTGACGAGAAATCACCCAGTAGGCACCTGCCTCCAACTAGTACAAGACGAGCATACCAAAAACGATATAACACATAGCACATAACATGGTATCACATAAGCATATGAAAGCATGCGGAAAGGTAATTCACTCTAGATAAAGAATGCACAACATCGTGATGCATGTCCTACTATGCATGTCACACGCAACAAAGTCATGTCACACAGAATGCCGATATCTCCACCATGTAATGCATGATCCCGGGACCTACTAAGTGGTTGTGGGTCGTACCCAACCACAGTCACCATACTGAGTGTGCGTGGCCCTGCCACAGTACACCATACTGAGTGTGCGTGGCCCTGCCACCATACACCATACTGAGCACCCGTGACTCGTACGTCACAACCCACCATAAATGCAATGCACGTGCCATGAATGCAAAACACAATCGCCTGAGACCCCTAGCCCATTATCACCATCCACCGGCACTCAAATTTAGGTGCATTTAAAGATCGCCTGAGTCCCATGTCCCATCCTCACCATCCTCCGGCACTCAAATCTAGGTTCATTTATTATCCAAATAATGATTTATCTTTGTTCAGTGCCAAAACTATTTTTTCCATGGCTTGCATACATTTATCGTGCATTTCTTATATTTTTCCTCATTTTTTCCTATTTATTTCTATTTATTACCTAATTATACAAATTAAATAAATTATCAAAATTACTGAAATTTAATAGAAATAATTAAATTTCATCATTTTATAATTTCTAGAATTTATTTATAATTTTTCTGATATTTATTTATATTTTTCTATAATTATTACTATTTTAATAAATTTTCCAGAATTTCAGAATTTATTTACAATTTTAAATAGACTTATTGGGTTGGCCCCTTTTTTCCCAGCCCTGGTCCATTCGCCCCCTTTGGTCCGACCCACCAAATTCGGCCTGCTACAGTATACATATGTTTTTTTGTATTTGGGTCGGCAAGCAGCAGGGGCCCGGTCTGTTGGCCATTCGGCTCGATCCGCCGCTGGTTCGACCAGTTGCATATTAAATTTTTTATTTCGCCGAGCTATTGGGTCTGTCCCCAAATCAGCAGGCCTGTTAAAGACTGGTCTACCCAACCTTCGGTCCGGGCTCCGGCCTGGTTGCCTTACAAATTTTTTTTATGTGTAACGCGTGAAGCAGCCACTAAGAGGCGCGCTCCGGCCGCCTCCGGCGTCTGTTTTTCAACTCTGATATATATTTTCGCCTATTTTCAGTCTATGAGAACCTAATTTAAGGCCAAAACAAAAATGTAAAACCCTAAATATACTAAGTATGTGCTATTTTGATTATCAAATATTTTCCCAAAAATCAAATCCAAAGCACAGAAACATTCACACGTATTAGCAGTCATCCAAGCATGAGTATTTCACAGTTTCAACAACTTGCTATCAATTCCAACAATTTAAAATAGTAGAACACACAATATATCATTCAAAGCATACTTAGATTGTACCAATTGGAGGGGAAAAAGAAACCTACCTGGCTGCAGAAAATTACGCGATTAGCCGGAAAAGACGATTAAGTTGGGGAACAATTTTCTTTTACTTCTCTTCCTTCTCCTTTATTCCTCTCTCTTTTCTTCTGTCGTCGCCAATTTTCTTCTGCGTTCCCCCTTTTTTTTGTCGCCTTCAGTTTTCCCCCACCCCTTAATATTTAGCGTTACTTGTGTGACATTAGGGGAGCAGTTGCTCCCCACAAACATGTTTTTTTCCTTTTTTTTATTTTTCAATTTACCCATTTCCTCTCCTTTCGGTTACCATGTTATTTAATATTTTTTTTTTGTTTTTTTGTTTGTTTTACTCCTTATCTCATGGCACCCCTCTTTTTTTAAGCTTTTATATTTTTCCACTTATTTATATCATTTATTTTCCTTTTTTTTCATTGTCTTGTTACTATTTATTATATATACGTATATATATATATATATATATATAGATATATATATATATATATATATATATATATATATATATATATATTTATGAAACAATATATTTATTATGCAGCCTCACTTATGGTAGAGGAAAACCATATTACATAAGAATCCATATAAGAAAATACATAGTAGAAAAAGCTAATGATTGTCAACCTCCAATCATATATGATATGCCGCATTGAAACCTTGCCAAGTAAAACTACCCTTGTGGATAAAACCTTTGCGAAGGAAAAAGCGTACATATTTATATGATTGGAGAGATGACCTGTATCTATGGTATAACAAAAAAATACAGTCATCGGAACTATTGTAGGTGCATGAAGCTGTGAACAGATTGTCCGAGATGACGATTGACACGCCACAGTTAATTAATTTCGAAGGGTTGTTACATCCAACGGCTTCTTAATTTTTAATTTACTACGTAACGGCTAGTTCAAAAATTCCCGGGTGTAACATCCTACCCACCTTACAAGAAGTTTCGTTCTCGAAACTTGTCTCACCTTATTCGAGAGGTAGGGGTAGCGCTCCCACATCTGATCCTCCAGCTCCCATGTCGCTTCATTTTCCCCATGATATCTCCATTCCACCTTGACATACAGAATGATTCTCTTCCTCAGCTCCTAATCTTTGCAGTCTATGATCAAACATTAGTCTCTTCAAATCACGTGTTCGGTCTAATCCTTAAAGGTGGGACGTCCAATACATGACTCAGATCAGAGACATATATTCTCAACCGAAAGACATGGAATACGTTGTGTAACGCCAGACGGTAAGCTAACGAACCAATCCTTTCGAGTATCTCATAAGGCCCCAACATACCATGACCCTAGCTTACCCTTCAGACCAAAACGTGCCACACTCTTCATGGGTGACACTTACGGGTAAACCTTTTCTTCAACAGTAAACTCCAGGGGACGTCTCCTCAGTTCTGCCCAACTCTTGCTTCTGTCTTGGCAACCTTAAGTCTTTCCTGCGTCAACTTTACCTTCTTCTTGGTTTGCTCAGCCAGCTCTGGGCCAGTAATAGTATGCTCTCTAACTTCGCCCCAATAGAAAAGGGGTCTGCACTTACGCCCATAGAGCACCTTAATTGGCACCATGCCGATGGCGTTATGATAACTGTTGTTGTAGAAGGACTCAATCAAGCTGATCATCCCATCCCCGTTTCCCTTGAAGTCAATGGCGCAAGCTCTCAACATGTCCTCCAATGTCTGAATCCTCCTCTCTGTCTGCACATCGGGTTGAGGATGAAATGCAGTGCTCAACTGCAGCTCCGTCTATTATACATATCAGTATACCCGAGTTTTAATATGTGTTGTCATTTTAATTATTAAGTTGTTAAACATATTTGGTATAGACATATCGTACGTTGTGTATCCTTATTTTAAATGCATGCATAACTTAGGTATCATATGTAGCTCATGAATTCACCACCACTATCTGCAGTTTGTCACGTGTATTATGTTTATATTGTATATTAGGTGAGTTTTTAAGCGGTACACACGCTGTGCGCGTTCATTTTAGTTTTTTTGTTATCGTGATCTCTCTTTTTTGTACTTATGTTAGTGGTCAATAATTTTTGTCATCTGTACTGTATATTTTTTTGTACTAGATGATCTTATTGTTGTATAAATATTGTATATAAATTATTCTAAAGAAAACGCATGGATTTTACTGTAACATAGATATATATAATTTATTTGGGTGTTCAAGTATGGTAATTAATAAAAAAATTTTATTTTTTTGTTATTAAATTAATTACACTTTAATCTATGACTATGTTGTCATGCAATACTATGTCGTTCCTAACTCGTAATTAGCATGTTTTACTGCAAATATATGTGTTATTAATTTGTTTTAAAACTTGTAAATGTATGCCTATTTCGTAACCTATGTCTTGTATGAAAATGTGTTGTGTGTTGTCGTTATACATTATGATGTTTATTACTTTTTTGTTGTATTGGTTATGTTGCGATGTCTTTGAAATGGTTGTGTGTATACTAGTGCATACTTACTTAGAATCGTTTAGTCACTTTTGTTTTGTGTATATATTTGCATGTTTCCTTAAATCGACTTATTTACGTTATATCACTAATGTTGTAACAAATTGTGTTTGTCTATATGCCTCTTTATTGTTGTAAGAGACTGTGTGTTTCTTTTCTTTTTTTTTTCTAGTGGTCATTTAGCACATATACTCCTATCTTATCGCATATCTTTTGTACGTTCGCTACTCCTACGTCATTATCTTATCCTACGTTGTTATTGGATTCTATATATACATTGTGAGCTTTTAACATTTACTTCGTATTTTCATGTTGGTCACTTTGTATGTATAGATGTATGTGTATATAAACATTTATTATTTGTCTTTCGCACTTATATGGTTTGTGTCTTGTGTGTTGGTAACATTATATGGTTTAACAAGTTGGTTGGTTCATTACAGCTCACAGAGTCATACTGTTGTAAGGGTAAACGCATTTTAGTAGTTTGTATGTCAGTGCATATTATTTTTATGTAAGTACGTTACAACAAGATAGTCAAAAAAACTTTTTCCCACTTTTATGGTGTTTATTGTTCATGTTGTACTTGAATTAGTAAGTTTGATTAGGCATGGAGTGGTGGTTTGTGATGGTGGGGCAAGCTATAAGTTTTGCAGCTATGACTGCGATTTTACTATTAACAACTTAAGTTATTATGTTTATATGACATGGTAGGTCATGAATTTGGCTATGCCGTGCATGAGTATGGTGTGCATTATGTTATATTTGTGCACCTGATTTTTTTATGTGGTATATATACATATAATTTGTTGAATTATTTTACTGTATATTCATAGTTCATTATGTTATATGATATCTCTTTTTTTGTACTGTGTTATATTTCTTTGTGTAGTTGTGTTGGATTTTGTATGGTTGATGTTCTAGTACGTGTTTGATATAGGGAAGTATGTCATTAAAGTATGTTGTATTGATCAGTATGTGATATACAGTAAATTTAGAAAAATTGTGTAATTTTTTTGGCTCAGTGAAACTTTGCTGATATCAACGACACACTCAAACTTCGCCATCTTCTGCTTCCGTCTACTCAGGACACCGGTATCGCCGAAAATCCTTCAACAAATTTTCCGTAGCAGCTGGCCAAACCAAGAAAACTCCTTACTTCAGTCACCTTGGTCGGTCAGAGATACTCATTGATAATCTTAATCTTCTTCGGATCCACTGAGGTTCACTCTTCTAAACTTACGTGACTTAAGAAAGCCACGCTTCTGCTGCGCAACTCTGATCATTTATCTCTGACTAATTCATCTGTACTGATGATGAGTCATTGAGACCTGGTCGCCAGTAATTGACCTCTTCTACGATGTTGCCAGCCTCCTCGATGAAGGGTCCTTCTAAACATCGAATTCCGAATGTCCTGCATTTCCATGTTGTAGAACTCAGATCTGGTGGTGGCAGCGGCGGAAGCTGCTGGTTCAACTTCTATTGCTGCTATTGCGCCAAAGTGGTGGCCATAGTGTCAGCCAATGCCGGGAGAATGGCCCCCTGATTCTGATGGTCGTCACCATAACTTCCGTTGCCTCCTTTGACAGATTGTTCACAACACGATGGTATTTTCTTGGACTTCATGCAAACCTTGACGAGAATTCGAATTGAGCAAGAGTAATCGAGGGATTTGAGCATTTATGGGGCTCATGTGAAGGTTCACGGGTATGAGGTAATTAAATAGAGAAAGCTCACCCCGGCACACACCTCCCATAGCCCGATCATAACCTAGGTCTACTTTATTTATTAGGGGTATATTTGTCATTTCAAGGAAGAGATCATAGCTTACGTCTAAGTGATTTAGTTAATCCTGCATTTCCGAGACGGATCTGAAGCCTGGCTCTGATACCACCTGTAGCTCCCCGCTCCCAAGCCTTAGTATCGGGAACAGTGCACTCGCCATATCTCACTAAGGAGAATATAAGGCGTCGAGTCAACTTTCTACATGTCCAAAAATACGTAGAAATTATTCTTGCGGAAACGAAAAACAATAACTTTAAGTTTCATGATAAAAGAAATCCTCAATACGATAATGTACCGACTTCTGGAAAGAGTTCTCGCATCTACAATCTATCATTTAATACAAGATAGTGTCTAATGTAATCCCTATAAAATAACAACAGACAGCCGCAAGGTCTCTTCGTATCCTAGGTGCGGCCATCAGTCTGTCCATACTACCGTGTCAACTCCGTCCTCAGCGAAGACATAGTCGTATGCTTCCTCGTGTTCACCTGGTGGGGGAAGCAGGGGTGAGTGACGGAAAATCACCCAGTAGGCACCTGCCTCCAACTAGTACAAGACGGGCATACCAAAAATGATATAACACACAGCACATAACATTGTATCACATAATCATATGAAAGCGTGCGGAAAGGTAATTCACTCCAGATAACGAATGCGCAACATCGTGATGCATGTCCTACTATGCATGTCACAAGAAACAAAGTCATGTCACACAGAATGCCAATATCTCCACCATGCAATACATGATCCCAGGACCTATTGAGTGGCTATGGGTCGTACCCACCCACAGTCACCATACTGAGTGTGCGTGGCCCTCCCACCGTGCACCATACTGAGTGTGCGTGGCCTCGCCACCGTACACCATACTGAGCGCACGTGACCCGTACATCACGACCCACCATAAATGCAATGCATGTGCCATGAATGCAAAACACAATCGCCTGAGGCCCCTGGCTCATCCTCACCATCCTCCGGCACTCAAATCTAGGTTCATTTAAAGATCTCCTCAGGCCCCTGGCCCATCCTCACCATCCTCCGGCACTCAAATCTAGGTTCATTTATTATTCGAATAATGATTTATCTTTGTTCGGTGTCAAAACTATTTTTTCCATGGCTTGTATACATTTATCGTGCATTTATTTTTCCTCATTTTTCTATTATTTATTTCTATTTATTACCTAATTATCCAAATTAAATAAAGTATCAAAATTACTGAAATTTAATGGAAATAATTTAATTTTAGAATTTCAAAATTTCTGTAATTTATTTATAATTTTTCTGATATTTATTTATATTTTTTCTATAATTATTGCTATTTTAATAAATGTTCCAAAATTTCAGAACTTATTTACAATTTTAAATAGACTTATTAGGCTGGTCCCTTCTTTTCAGCCCTGGTCTGTTTGCCCCCTTTGGTCCGGCCCGCCAGATCCGGCCTGCTACAGTATACATATTTTTTTTTGTATTTGGGTCGGCCAGCAGCTGGGGCCTGGTCCGCTGGCCATTCGGCCTGGCATGCCGCTGGTTCAGCCATTTGCATATTAATTTTTTTATTTCGCCCAGCTATTGGGCATGTCCCCAAATCAGTCGGCCTGTTAAGGGCTGGTCTGCCCAACCTTCGGTTGGGCTCCGGCCCAGTTGCCTTACAAATGTTTTTTATGTGTAACGAGTGAAGCAGCCACCAGGAGGTGCGTGCAACCCACGTGCGGCTTTTTCGACGGCCCGTGAGGTGCTCCGGCCGCCTTCGGTGTCTTTTTTCGACTCTGATATATATTTTCGTCTATTTCCAGTGAATAAGAACCTAATATAAGGCCAAAAAAAACGTAAAACCCCAAATATACCAAAGATGTGCTATTTTGATTATCAAATTTTTTTTCCTAACATCAAATCCAAAGCACAAAAACATTCATGTGCATTAGCAGTCATCCAAGCATGAGTATTTCATAGTTTCAACAACTTGCTATCAATTCCAACAATTTAAAACAATAGAACACACAATATATCATTCAAAACATTCTTAGATTGTAGCAATTGAAGGGGGAAAAGAAACCTACCTAGCTGCAGACAATTACACGATTAGCCGAAAAAGACGATTAAGTTGGGGAACAATTTTCTTTTACTTCTTTTACTTCTCCTTTCTTCCTCTCTCTTTTCTTCTGTCGTCGCCAATTTTCTTCTGCGTTCCCCCTTTTTTTAGTCGCCTTCAGTCTTCCCCCACCCCTTAATATCTAGCGTTAGTTGTGTGGAGCACAAACACATCTTTTTTCTTTTTTTTATTTATCAATTTATCCCATTTCCTCTCCTTTCGGTTACCATGTTATTTAATATTTTTTTTGTTTTTTTACTCCTTATCTCACGGCACACCTCTTTTTCAAGCTTTTATATCTTTCCACTTATTTATATCATTTCTTTTCCTTTTTTCATTGTCTTGTTACTATTTATTATATTTTTTTTTGAAAAGAGAAATTTATTATAAATAAGGCCTCACTTTTGGCGGAGGAAAACCATATTACAAGTGTCAGAATATGCGAATAAATGAATTAAAACGCTAAGGATGAAATATCTCCAGTCGTATATGATATGCTGCATTAAAACCTTGCCAAGAAAAACCACCCTTGTGGATAAAACCTTGGCGAAGGAAAAAGCGTACATATTTATACGACTGTCATTGATATCAAGTTGTGAAAATACTGAATACAATGAAGTGGTATGTATTGTCGTCCAAGTGAGACGTGCCTCCCTTGCGGGGAAAAACTGGCATAATGTCGTTCCGAAATGACCCAGTGCATGCGCAGCGCTCATGTAATCATGTGGAGTATCCATGCCGAGGCAATAGTGCCGCCATGCAGATAAAAAAAGCAATGCTGAGCAAAGCAGCAAAAGTGTATGGAATGGATCGATGAAAAATAAACAGTTGAAGATCATACCCCGCCTGCCAGCACAAACTAATGTGCCGGCAGCGATGAAAAGCATAGCCAAACCCGCCCTTAAATGTGCAACAGGAGATAGATGTGAGGGGGAACAAAACACGCCATGGGAAACAGCCATCATTGGAATGCTCCAGCTCCAATGGAAAGCCATATTGTGTTGTCCAGAAACATACGCCAAAGTATCATGCCAGTTAAAAGAGGAACTAAAAATGGATGATAATAGCCAATAGTGTAAGGGATTATAATGCATACCGAGCCTGCATGTACTCAATGGAGGACAGGCAGAGAGGTCGTCAAAATGCCAAGGCAGATGGAACCCATGCGCCGAGCGAACATTACGGGAGCACCTCAGCGGAGTGAAGTAGATCCGCCAATGAACAAGTGTGGAGACAAAGAAAATAATATAAGTGCTGATAGTGAAGAAAAAATGACAGTACATCAATGGTGTAGAAATCATACCGCACATGCCCGTTCCGCGGATGGTATGGGCAGCGCAAACCGAGACACGCCAATCCATTAGGAAGACTTGAGGATCAGCTAACGCGGAGATTTGATGATGTGAGATCGAGAAGTAATGAGGCACGGACCAAGGGTGGCAAATTATGACTATCGAAAAATCCTGTGTCGGGGCAAAACATTGCGTGCTGAGCTAAGTAGTGAGCTGTCATATTGGATTCTCTATACACATGCGTGACCTCTATCCCATGTGACTAAAGTAGCGAGCTTAAAATGGACAGATGATAATTGCCAAAAACTTGCTGTATGGTTTGCAGTCGCGACACTAAGCACTCACAGTCGGATTCCAGCATAATTAATCGATAGAATGGAAGAAAATACAAAAGACCAAATAAAGTTGCCTGAATTTCCGCCATCAACGGAGTGCATTGGAGCAGTCTAAAGGAGATGGCGCGGACACATTCCCCATGATGAGTGCGCAATATTGCTCCCCCTACAGCATATCGAGCACCTACTGCAGCGTCCACATTTAGCTTGTGTCTACCAGGCGGTGGGCATTGCCAACGAACAATCTTGAGGCGAGGGGATCGAATGCGTGGGATCCAGGAAAGAGAGAGAGAAGATCCTGCTGTAAGTTTGGTACCCTGTATCTTGTGAATCCACATATTTATGTCAAAATGTGTAGCATTCCGTAGCATGGCGGTCGAGAAAGACGTTGAATCCCCATAGGTGAGCTGTGCATAGAGTTTCCAAATGTTCAAGACTGTGAGTGCAGGGACAATAATTTTTAAAACTCCAGAGAGGGAAGATGCGGTGGATCGGTACCACCATGATAATAAATATTGTCGAAGATTAGACACTGTCGGCAGCAAACCCTGAAGTTCGGAAGAAAAAAATGCCCAGATTGGAGAGATGTGATCGCAGCGCATAAAGATGTGAGCAACTGTGGCAGAAGCTTTCCTACAAAAAGGGCACTGCGTAGGGCACATTATTGCATAACGGCCAATGAAGTCCTCAAATGGTAATGCAGAATTAAAGATACGCCATAACAACAGTTTCGCGGATGGAGAGTGATGCTTGAACCAAATAAACTTTGAGGAGAGCTGCATAGGAACTGCTATCCGGCAAACATTATAGGCTGATTTAAGTGTGAACTCACCAGTAGTTGACTGAGTCCACGAGAGGAATTGTTCGAAACCTGTCGTGTGAGAGATACGCGTAGGATGTATGCGACAGATTAACTTCCATATTGGCGAATCTGGAAGCCGCGGTGCAAAATCACCTCTCATGCCATACTTCATATGCATATAATTGCTCCACAAAGTGTCATTTTTATGATAGGCCCACCATATTTTACAATGATATGCCTGTTGTAGCGGAATGAGGTCTCGGAGACCCAGACCACCCTCGTCAAATGGTCTTGTGATTTTGTTCCATGACACCCAATGATGACGGTTGCCCCAGAAGAAGGAAGCCATTTTCCTATGAAGAATACGGATGATTGATTTAGGTAAACCACCCGCTGCTAAAATATGTAAAGGAAGAGCAGCAATCACTGAATGTAGTAGAACTAAGCGACCAGCATGGGTAAGGAGGCGTGTGTGCCACCCATTTAAACGAGCCTCCACGTGCTGCAGCAAAGAGGTACAGAACCTTGCTCTATTAATACCTTTGTGTAGATAGAAACCCAGATACCGAAAGGGAAGAGAAGATAGGCGCATACCAAGAATGTCCTTAAATATTCGTTGCTGATGCGAGGCAACATTTGACGAAGGGATGA
This sequence comes from Eustoma russellianum, assembly GCA_036186865.1. NCBI lineage: Eukaryota > Viridiplantae > Streptophyta > Magnoliopsida > Gentianales > Gentianaceae > Eustoma > Eustoma russellianum. The sequence goes on from AP025057.1 coordinate 20,148,621, forward strand.
TATTACTCTTATGGTAGTTCACCTTTTGTCCAGACGCTGTTTCATATTGAGTTAAGAAGCTTCGAAAATGCCGCAAGTTACGCTGGGTGCCTCGTAGAAATATAAGCAAGTCATCAGCATACGCCAAGTGCGTGATAGCGAACGGAACTCGTCCCAACCGAAAAGATTGAATGTGTCCTGCTGCCGAAAGTGCCCTCAAACCCCTGCTGAAACCTTCAGAGGACAATATAAATAACAGTGGAGATAGTGGATCATCCTTCTTTACACCACGAAATGGGCGAAATTGGGAAGATGGTTGGCCATTAATTAACACTGATAACCGTGTGCCACTGAGGTGATTAATAATCACGCGAATGAAGAAATCCGAAAATCCAAATTTTCGCAATAAAAGTTCCAGATATTCCCATTTTACCCTATCAAATGCCTTCATCATATCTAGTTTCAAACAGAGTTGAGAGCCTCCTTTGTCCATCATGTGTATCATTTCCCGTGCTAACAATATCTGTGTCGGGATATCGTGTCCCGGTAAAAATCATGTCTGCTCCGGGGATATTAAGCACGGCAAGAGCGTACCCAGGCGCGTAGCAAGTATACGAGTACAAACCTTACTCAGAAAATTTGTCAGACAAATAGGGCGAAAGTCACTAAATGTTTGCGGAGATTGTATCTTCGGAATCAACGTAATCAATGCATCGGCCATAACTGCTGGCTGCGGAATTCCCAGGAAAAACTCATGTACTGCCTTTAGAACATCTGAATGTATAGTCGTCCAGCAAGAGCGATAAAAAGTACCATGAAAACCATCTGGTCCTGCAGCACTATGAGGATCCAAGTTCCACACGGCTGTCTTCACCTCTGTCTCAGACGGAAGATGCGTGAGCATAATGTTATCTTGGTCAGATAATAAACATGGAATGTGCGATAAAATCTACGAATGGTCATGCGTTTCCTGCCGCGCAAATAAATTGGTATAGAACTCTACCGCAGACGCCATGATTTCATCCGGAGTAGTGAGGAGAATGCCTTCAGAATTTTGGATTTGCTGTATACTAAGCTGTGCGCATCTTCCTTTAACAAGGGAGTGAAAATATTTAGTATTAGCATCTCCTTCTTTTAACCATTTAACCCTGGCCTTCTGCTTCCAGAATTGCATTTCATAATTTGAGGCAAGCAAATAATCCGCCTTAGCCTTATTATATGCTTGCCGTGTGACTTCCGTAGGTGTGGCATCGCATCTACTTTCAGCAGTATTCAGCAACTCTTCTGCATGCTTCAGAGTACTGAAAATGTTTCCAAAGACATCTTTGTTCCATCGCTGTATATCCTTTTTTAGGGCAAATAATTTTCGATAAAAACCATGCATGCCACCCGTAGTTGGATAAGATAGCCACGCGTTCTATACATAGGATTGAAAATCAGAATGGTGCAGCCATGCATCCAAAAAACGAAAGGAGCGACGAGACAGTGAAGAAGACATTTTGCATGTCACCAGGAGTGGGGTGTGATCTGATGTTGTCCGAGGCAAATGTGTTAACTGCAGGGTATCAAAAGAATCTTGGAACATAGCATTAACAAAAATCCAGTCTAAACGTCTCCGAACGCGGCCAAGACCTCTACCATCTGCCCATGTAAAACGGGTACCATGATATAGGGGGCCATAAGAGAACAGTTTTCGATACACTCATTAAAATCTTGTAACGGTGCCAATGCTGGAGTGGATCTACCATGATGATCTTCTAGAGAGCGGAATGTATTAAAATCACCCCCAACTAACCAGGGCAACTGCAACGTGGCTTGGAAATCACACAAAGATTGCCAAAGTATATGACGCTGAGAGGGCGTATGTTTCGCATAGACCAACGAAAGGACAAAAGTAGATTGTAATGAGAGCGATTTTAATGTTAGATGGACCACCTGGTTCTGGTCCTGCATGGCAAGCAAACTAAACTTATTATCCCGCCAAAAAAACCAAATATGCTCAGATTGCGAAACAAAAGTCTGCGAGAAACCAAGACGTAAACCATAACCCATTATCTGTGATGGAGTATGTTTAGGTTCTATCAATGCGAGTAGATGCAGTTTATGTTCGTGAATCAAATTACGTAGCCGAGGCAGAGAGGCACGCATGCCTCGAATATTCCAGATTAAAATATTCATTGAGATAGGGTAGAGGAACTTCCCTGAATAATGTGCGATGCACTACGTGTCAAGATGGCGGATGGAGGCAGAGGGGGAAGATCCTTGCGGGAGCGACGCTTACGGCGGGGTACCACGGGAATAAACGCTCCATCCTCCGTCGGTTCCTGCAGCCGCAATAGGAGTAACTCGTCTTCCGGAGAGGGCTGCATGAGCTGCATGCGACGTGTCACATCAACCGAAACCATCGATATGTCCTCAACAAGTGTGTCAGTAGGCAAATCAGTGTCCGACACATGTCCAATATCGTGCTACATGGTATCAACGGGAAAATCTGTTGCATCACAGAACTCATCTTGTAGGGTAGCATCAGGAGGCTGGTGAGCAGGTATCGGAAGTGCCTCCTCTGTAGCATATTCCGTTGCATCCAGATCGCTTGTGGCTTGCGATGGACCAGCCGCAGGTCTAGGAGGTTGATCAATTGGAACCGGGATGTCTTCGACAGTGTTTGAATTATCCAATGGGGCTTCGACATTGTTGTTCGCCTCATTCACTGATGGAGGGGTCGTATGTTTACGTTTTACTGGGGTCCAACGTGTTTTAGCTTGGCGAGCGACTGGAGGCGGGGGAGGTGGCGGAGGAATACAAGACTCTCCTTTATATGTACAATCAGCAAGTTTATGTCCCAGCCTGCGGCAGTCAGTACAGAACAACGGCAAATCTTCATAAACAATAGGCTGAAGAATTAATCGACCTTTAGCTTGTAGATAAATTTTCTGCGGCAACTCCTGAGATACATCAAGCTCGACACATACCCTAGCTACCGAGGGACGTAAGCCTTTAGAGGTGGCTACGTCCAATTTGATTGGTGAACCAATAGAACGAACAATTTCAAACAAGGCTTCCTGCCGATGTAGGTGAATCGGTAATGCTGGTAGTGCAATCCAAACCGGCACAATTGGGACGTCGAAGGAGGGATCAAAATCCACTGTCCACTTTGTAACCCTCATGTGGCAACCAGAAATATGCCAAGAACGACGGTAAAAACATCTCAAGTAATCTGTCTCATTGCTAAAATTCATCAATATATGCGTTTGATTAATAAGGGTGATCCGAAGGTCTTGGTGAAAACCAATCCTCTCAAAAACATCGCGTATAACCTTTAAAGGGGGACGACCATACCAAAATGTACCAACGAGAGAATACCGAAAAGGAGCAGCAAGTGCGTCAATTTCCGAATCAAGGAATGAAACCAGGGGAATACCTTTGTAACGAGTCGCAGTCTTCGGGGAGATTGAAACCGGTGTAGCAGACGATCCTGCAACTACCGCGGCGAATGAGGGCGCAGCAGTCATGTTATTTGATGCCAAAAAATAAAAAAGAGTGCAGCTTTGGAATTGCAATGAAATATCGGTTGAATGGACAAGCAGTTCGCCGGAAACGGGAGGAAGACAAGGGCTACCGAAGGCGGCGTAGCCGCCGCAGAGCATTTTCTTCAGATCGCATTTTTTCACCTAAAATATATATCTTGTTACTATTTATTATATATATACGTATATATATACATATATATATATATAGGCGAATGGAGCTCTGGCGATTAGCGGCGACAGCAACATGGCGGCGCTGTTGATTTCACGCAGCACTACAATTCTGCTTTCATCGCTATATGGTTGCTTGCTACTTCATATCAATTTCACTGGATTATATTTGATGTTTTATTGTGATCGACTACCTCCTCAATTGCTCGCGACTTCTTCTGCGTTTTTACCCTAACGCTCTTTATCACAGCCGCCATTCCTTAACGGTTTGCTGGCTCCCATCGACACTTTCCACAGCCGCCGTTGCGATTCAGCGCAATGGCTACTGCGCCTACATTCGCCGCAGTAGTGGCCGGATCGGCCGCTCCATCGATCACCATCTCGCCGAAGACAGCGACTCGTTACAAAGGTATTCCAGTGGTATCTTTCCTTGATTCGGAAATTGATGCACTTGCTGCTCCTTTTCGGTATTCTCTAGTTGGTACTTTTTGGTATGGTCGTCCCCCATTAAAGGTCATACGCTCAGTCTTTGAGAAGATTGGGTTTCATCATGACCTTCGTATTACTCTTATTGATCATACACATATTTTGATGGATTTTAACAATGAGGCGGATTATCTGCGATGTTTTTATCGTCGATCTTGGCAGATTTCTGGTTGCCACATGAGGGTCACGAAGTGGAATGTTGATTTTGATCCGTCCTCCGATGTCCCCATCGTGCCGGTTTGGGTTGCCTTTCCTGCACTGCCGATACACCTTCATCAGCAGGAAGCTTTATTTGAAATCGTTCGTTCCATTGGCTTACCTATCAAGCTAGACGTGGCTACCTCCAAGGGCCTGCGTCCGTCGGTAGCTCGGGTGTGTGTAGAGATTGATGTATCTCAAGATTTGCCGCAAAAAATATATCTACAAGCCAAAGGTCGTTTAATCTTGCAGAACATTGTTTGCGAAGATTTACCTTTATTCTGTACTCACTGCCGCAGACTGGGACATGCACTCGCTGATTGCTCATCCACAGGAGAATCGAGTATTCCACCACCACCTCCTCCGCCTCCCCCCGTTCGTCAGCCCAAAACGCGGTGGACCCCTGTTAAACGTCCATCAGCCGCAAAACCTTCTGCACATGAGGGAATCGTTGATGTTGAAGCCCCTAAGGACCTCCCCATAAATATCGAAGGACATATGGCTCAAAGTGCACAGCCACCTTTATCGACAGTTGATCCATTACACGTTCCAGACGCACTGGATGACACAGCTGATACCATGCAACACCCTGCGCCTACTGCGGATCCATCTATATCACAGATTTTCTCTAGGTTGACTTAAGATTTATGTCTGGTACTGGTAGTGCAGCCTACATTGGAGTTTCAAAAGCAACTGGATCAGCAGCACATAGATACATCTGCACTATCTCTACAGGCCGCTGAAGCTAACATAGCAGAGAGAGCGGTCGACATATCTCCTCCGCCCTTGGAGATTTCAGACACGACCGTACAGCATGCTCACGAGATGAACCCACCGTCTGAAGTGGCTCCGGAAGTCCAAATTCAATCCATTCAAGTTGAATTGCCAGTGCCACTAGCGATAATGCCAGCCATTGGCCAGCCTGCTTATGATCCCTTAATTGAACAATTCTATCAAGATCACTTTCGGGAAGAGGAAGAGGAAGTTGATTTGGCACTAGGTTTGGACAATGAAGCTTCTCTCTCATATACTCGCCGTAAAGGGATTGATTATGATGATCTACGCGAGAGTTTGCTCATTGCGGGAAATGATATGGATTGTTGCAGGACATCGACACTCATTGGCAGACTATCTCGGAAAAAACGCAGATCTCGGAAGGATCTTCCACCACCTCCACCGTCCTCAATGGTTACTAGACGGCACAGTCATCGTTCTTTTGAAATATAGATAGCTTAGCAGTCCCACGACTGATCATTTGATTTCTTTTTCTTTTATTTTACCTTATAGTAACGGCTTCCCTCGGCCTTTAACGCGGGATATGATACATAAATAAAAGCCGGAAGATATCCTTCCGTTTAAATAATACATATATATATATATATATATATATATATATATTGCTATATATATATATATATATATATATATATATATATATATATTGCCCCTTTTGTTTCTTACTGAATACATTATAACCATTTCATATGTTTATACCATTACTTGGACATGATTGACACACCACAGTTAATTAATTTCGAGGGGTTGTTACACCCAACGAATTCTTAACTTTAATTTAATACGTAACGGCTAGTTTGAAAATTCTCGGTGTAACACATATGGGGTATTATTCTGTTCTGGACCTGATATCAAGGCATTTTCTGGATCCGTACGTATTATCCTCAGTAGGATAGGAGGTAGACGGGGTATAGTTCTCTTCTGGATGAAATCACTCGTAATAGATGATCAGTCTATGCAGAGAAAGTAAAGGCCATGGCTTAATGTTTCTGTTCCCTTCGATTTTGTTTTGCATCACTTGTTTTGTTCCATACCACATTTCATATGCATATCATTATTTCTCTTGTAAAATGCAACATGACTGTTACAAAAGTAAGACAGTTACATAAGGGAAAAGATAACAGTAAGTTAAGATGTCAAGGAAACCGATAAAGTTTTGATTCAATTCGTAAGTAGTTGTTAGTGTATGTGCCCTAGGCCATGATTTGGATGTTTATGTTATACATTTATTATTAATAAAAGAGGTTTTATTATCATTATTGTGGGTTAGTATGTTACACAATTTTGATATATGTACCTGATTCATTATTGTTATAGAGATAAAATAATTTATAATCAGTATGAGTATTGATTTGATAATCATGAGATGATTATGTGTATGGTGACACAAATCAATTTCATAGATACTTGTTAGAGAACAGTGTATTGGATAGACCCATCATGAGATTACTACATGGATTAGCGTCATAAGTAAATATCATGATAGTCATGTTTTAATCCTTTGACTTGAGATTGTCAAAGTTTCCAACATAAGGACTATTATATTTTGATATGATCAAACGTTATCCGTAACTAGATAATAATAAAGGTCATGATTGAATGTGATAGAAATTATGTAGAGGATATTGAACAATCAAGATAGAATTTGTCCCTCCCTTTTGAGAGAGATATCTTTGGGCTCCTCGATTAGTGAGACTGTGAAATGCATGGCCGTGCTCAAATGAATTGATAGTGTGATCAATATCATTTGTTTTATCAATCTACTTAGAGATCGAGTAATCATATGTTTGAACAATATAAGTATGACACTAAGCATAACTTATGTTCAAACTAGATATCGTGTGACAAAGGGATTAATGCATGCGCTATTATTAGGCTAATTAGACTGTACTCGAATTAACTGGGTAGTCGTTATGCCTTGCTAGAGGCCAATTACGACTTGTTGGTTTAATAGAGATTTAATCAACTGCCAATTAATAAGGGCCTATCGGGTCACACACAAGAATGCGTATGGCTGAGATTCATAATATTGATAATATTAATATTGGATATTAATTATTATTATTATTGTCGTTTTTAATATTAATAATATTAATATTGGATATTAATTATTATTATTATTATTTTTGATTTTATTTATATATACATATTTATATCATCGGATAATAACAATAGAATCCATATCTGATATTTTGATTGATTTTATCTAATCTTAACAGAATCCGTATTTGGTACGGATTATGATAGGCATTAACTAATCCGATCTGGAATCGGATTTTGATATCTATATATATGTATATAACATGGTGTGTCTCGTACACCACACTACATCAGAAAACGAAAAGAAAAAAATCATTTTTGGAGAAAAGCGAGATCTCTCAGCCGCGCCGTTGAAGAGCTAGCACTCAGGGCAGAAGTATTCGTGTGGATGCCGACAGAGGGTGTTCGTGTTTTCTCACCTCCTTCATCTGCATAATTCGAATCGACAGAGGTAATTTTTGAGTTTCTTTCATCTAATTAAACGAACACCATGGATCCTTGGTAGGAAATAGGAGATCAAGTTTTGTTTTTCCGCTGCGCGTTTTTGCAGTGATCTTGTCGAATTTCCTAACAGTGGTATCAGAGCCACTTGTTGATTTTGTTTAAATCGATTATATCATGCTTATGTGATTATATGTTTACTGTTTTTCGTGTGGCATGATATGCATAAAACGCTAATTCGAATTTTATGTAATGAGAGAAGAATGGTGGTTTTCAATACGTTTCCATGAAATGATTTGTATACGGCAGAATTCGTTTATCGTGTGATGATTAAAACGACTCTGTTTATATTAGATATAAACGCACGATATGCCATGATATGTGTAACACCATATTCGAATCTCATCAGATGAGGGCGGATTGGTGTTTTTCAAATCGTTTTATGAGACGTTATAATTTGAGACTATTATATGTGATATAATGTTTTCGTTTTTCATGTGATGATCAAAACGATTATGTTTATATCGATATGAACAACCGATAATGATTCTGTAAGAGTTTCTGCATATTCAAAACAGACAGATTATCAATTCGATTGATGATTCTGTTTTCGGATTTCGAATGGCAGATTATCAATTTGATTGATGATTCAATTTCGGATTTCGAATAGCAGATTATCAATTCGATAGATGATTCTGTCTCGGGTTTCGAATGATAACTCTCGGTTCGATCAATGCTTCTATAAGGGCTTACACGTATTTAAAACAGTAAGATAGTTAATATGATTGGCGAGTCTGTGTTAGGGTTCCGAAAAGAAAATTATCAATGGGATTGATGTTTTCTGATTGACGGGAACCCCGCCCGCTAACCGGCTAGCGGGACCGCCGTATGCGTACGCCCTATAGTTTGTTACCATGACATTAAGAATATCAATATATATTTATTTGTTATAATATGTTTGTGTAAGATATATTATAATTGTCGATGTCTTTGCATGGTGCATAGCGTGGCCTTAGGACCTATGTGATTGACTTAGTCATATTTTATTTTAGGTTATTATGGCCTGCGTGCCGCTGTAGTTTTTGTTGTATTTTATTATACAAGTAGTTAGGTTTTCTTTATTATTGTAATAAGTGAAGAATCAAGCTACAAAAGTGGTGATGCCGACACACACCAAGGACGAGTTGATTCCATGGAGATGGATGCACGAGCTCAAGAGTAGAAGATGTGTATCATTGCAAATGTTGTAATAGGAAGTCTTTCACATAGGGTTTCCTTTATGTTTTTCATTTGGTCTCATGAAGATCATATTTAGTTTGGTCATGCTATGTCACGTTTATATATTTATCATTTTGTATGAGATGCGTGGATGATAGATTATATATATGCATATAGTATGCTATGATATAATGATATGCAATGCAAGAAATAAACTACATTGAACCCTCATTAATAATTTAAGTCTTGATGCCATCCATGTCTTAAACACCTATTAAAACTGGGATTGTATTAAAGTAGGTATTGTCAAAGCAATGTGCTTTAAACATTCCTAGCTACGTAGGATGAGTAATAGTGCTACTCATATGTTTAAAATTGGTTAGACTTAATTGGGCTATCAAAATGGTTTTGGGCCCAAGGTATTAGATGGAATCTAACATACAATGATATATGATGCCATTATTCCATAAATTCTAAGAGTTGCATGAGATGTAATTGGTAAAGAAGTTACCTACCTAAATAACTTAATTTTAAGCGTCATGACAAAGCTGAGTTTAGAATTAAGTCAAATATGGATCTTAGCTCACTAAAATATTTCTTTTGAGGGTTATGTTTTAGTGGGAGTTTTATAAATTTTAACCTCATTATTAATAAAGTGTTACTTTGCATGTTTTGTGGATCATAAATGGCTGCTAATAACAATTCCACCTTATCGTTGCGATCTATCTTTGAGAAGGAAAAACTGAAAGAATGTGGGACTAATTTTGTTGACTGGTTTCGAAACTTGAGAATTGTTCTCAAGCAATAAAAGAAGTCTTACGTGCTCAATGACACTGTCCCTGAACCCCCTCCTACTGATGCTTCTGTTGCTGCTAGGAATAAGCATAAGAAACATATGGAAGATTCCAACGACATAGGATGTCTTATGTTGGGAACTATGTGTCCAGGACTTCAGAAGGACCTGGAACACTTAGAAGCTTATGAGATGAGTGTGCATCTCAAACAAGCTTTCCAACAACATGTTAGGCAGGATATGTTCGACGTTGCTGTTACACTTTTTGACTGTAAGATGTCTGAAGGTGAATATGTTAGCGTTCATGTTTTGAATATGAAAGGCTATATAGATCACCTTGCAAGACTTGGATATCCCCTGAGTTTGGAACTCGCTACGGATTTGATCCTACACTCTTTACTAGCAGTTTCTCTCAGTTCGTCATGAACTACAATATGAATAATATGAAAAAGTCCATTCCTGAGCTACATAGTATGCCCAAAACTGCTGAGGGAAATATCAAAAAGCCTACCAAGGTATTGAGTGTCAATATCAAGCCAATGAAAAAGAAAGGTAAAGGCAAGGGTAAGCCCAAAGGTGCAAAGGGTGCAAAAAGGTCCAAGGGTCAAATTAAACCGAAACCTGAACCCAAGGCAAAGGTTCCTAAGGAAGGGACTTGTTTCCATTGCAACAAGCCTAGGCATTGGAAAAGAAATTGTGACATTTATTTGGAGGAGTTGAAGAAGCTGAAGGGTAGTGCGACTACATCTTCAGGTAGTTATGTTTTAGAAATTAATTTATCTACTTCTTCTTCCTGGGTATTAGATACTGGATGTGGATCCCATATTTGTACAAATATGCAGGGGCTCAAAAGGAGTAGGATGCTGAAGAAGGGCGAGGTGGACCTAAGTGTTGGCAATAGAGCAAGAGTTGCTACTATAGCTGTAGGGACCTATGAGCTTGTCTTGCCCAATGGGCTTTTGTTAGTTTTAAACAATTGCTTTTATGTTCCTACTACGATTAGGAATCTTATTTCAGTATCAGTTTTGGATGATGAAGGTTATTCGTTTTTAATTAAAAATAAGAAGTGTTCTATTTTTGATAAAAATGACTTGCTTTATGGTATTGCAAGTAGTTATAATGGCATTTATGTCCTTAGCCTTGATGATTCCAATGACAGTAATATTTATAACATATCTTCAAAGAGAACTAAGCCAAATGAATTAAACCCTACATATTTTTGGCATTGTCGCCTTAGCCATATAAATAAGAAGCGTGTATCTAAACTCCATCAAGATGGATTATTAGATTCATTTGATTTTGAATCATTTGAAAATTGCGAGTCTTGTTTGCTTGGAAAGATGACAAAGACCCCTTTTACTGGATATAGTGAAAGGGCTAATGACTTATTGGGCTTGGTACATACAGATGTATGCGGCCCAATCAGCATTAGTGCCAGAGGAGGATTTCAGTATTTCATAACTTTTACTGATGATTTCAGTAGGTATGGCTATGTCTACCTAATGAAACATAAGCATGAGTCTTTTGAAATGTTTAGAAATTTTCATAATGAAGTACAAAATCAACTTGGTAAGACAATTAAAACGCTTCGATCAGATTGAGGTGGTGAATATTTGAGCCAAGAATTTGACCAACATCTAAGAAATTGTGGAATCGTTTCACAGTTGACTCCTCAAGGAACTCCACAATGGAATGGTGTTTCTGAAAGGAGAAATCGAACTTTATTAGATATGGTTCGATCTATGATGGGTCAAGTAGATCTTCCTTTATCTTTTTGGGGTTACGCCTTGGAGACAACTGCATTCATTTTGAACCGTGTACCATCTAAAGCGGTTGAAAAGACACCATATGAGATATGGACTGGTAAGAGACCCAGTTTGTCTTTTCTTAAGATTTGGGGTTGTGAAGCTTATGTGAAAAGATTAGTGTCAGATAAGCTAGCTCCAAAGTCTATCAAATGTATTTTTGTGAGGCATCCTAAAGAAACTAAAGGGTACTATTTCTATATTTCCTGAGAGAACAAAGTGTTTGTTGCTCGAAAAGGAGTCTTTTTAGAAAAGGAGTTTCTCTCTAAGAGAACTAATGGGAGTATAGTACAACTTGAGGAAACTCAAGTTCCACAAGATATCATTGAGCCATCTTTAGAGACAACTTCAGAACCACAAACAGTTATAGAGCCTGAAAATATAACACAAGTTCAATGCAGATCTGATAGGATACATCGTCAGCCAGAGAGATATGGATTTCTTGTGACTAATGATAGTGAAGTTATGCTCATAGATCAAGATGAGCTTACTACCTATCAGGAAGCTATGTCAGGTCCAGATTCAGATAAATGGCTTGGAGCCATGAATTCTGAGATGCAATCCATGTTTGATAACCAAGTTTGGTCTTTAATTGATCCTCCAGAGGGTATTAAGTTGCAAATGAGTTTTCAAGAAGAAAACTGACATGGATGTAAATGTGCAAACCTACAAAGCAAGGCTTGTGACTAAAGGTTTCAAGCAAACTCATGGTATAGACTATGATGAAACCTTTTCACCAGTTCCTATGCTTAAGTCTATTTGAATTCTCCTTGCCATTGCAGCATACTATGATTATGAGATATGGAAGATGGATGTTAAAACTGCTTTCCCTAATGGAAATTTACTCGAGGATGTGTACATGACACAACCTGAGGGTTTTGTAAATCCTGAGAATTCAAAAAAGATTTTTTTCTACTTGTTTATCCACACGAATAATCCTCTATAATCCTCTATAATTGTTTGATAAACCAATTTGGTTTTATGTTAGGATGGTCAATTATAGAGGCAATACACATATTAAGGGATGATGGGGAAGTGTAGGGGGAAGAAGCGTGATCTATATTGGAAAAGCGTATGATAGTGTGCCACGTAGATTGATATGGGATAGTCTGGATGCAAGAGGGGTTCCTATGAAGTATATAGACACAATTAGATATATGTATGCTAGGACAAAAACAACCGTTCATACGCCTATAGGGAATATGGACTTCTTCCTTGTGGAGGTAGGTCTCAATCAAGTGTCCGCTTTGAGTCTATTTCTTTTTGTAGTTTTTCTAGATGAGTTGTCAAAGCCGATCCAAGGGACAGTCCTATGGTGTATGCTTTTTGCTAACAATATTGTATTAGTCGTGGAAAGTAGACATATTCTGAGTATGTGACTAGAGTAGTTGTTGAGGTTCTTTAGAGAGAAAAGGCCTAAGGATTAGTCGTTCTAAGACTGAGTATCTGCACTACGACTTCAGCGGCGCAGCCGACAATGAAAATAGCCAACTCACCATCGAGGGTTAAATGATTCCAAAAGTAAGTAAGTTCAAGTGCCTAGGATTATGAGTGACGTAGCACACCGAGTTTAGGCAGGTTGGTGTAGGTGAAGGACGGCCTCAGGGATGTAGTGTGACAAGCATTTTCTAACTAAATTAAAGGGAAAATTTTATAGGGTGGTAGTGCGGCCAGCAATATTATATGGAACAGAATGCTGGGCTATCAGGAGGACACAGTCACAGAAGATGGAAGTGGCAGAGATGATGATGCTGAGGTGGATGTGTAGGTATACAAAGCTAGAAATGATAAGAAATGAGGTATACAGAGAAAAGTTAGGGGTGGCTAGTGTAGCAGATAAGATAAGAGAGAAAAGACTGAGATGGCTTGGGCATGTCAAGAGGAGGCAGACAATGGCATTTGTCAAAGCAATTGAAAGCCTCTTTGTAGAAGGGAATACGAGTAAAGGCAGACCCAAACTAACGTGGGATGAGCAGATTAGGCATGATTTACTATAGCTGCACCTCTCTGAGGACATGGTCCAGGATAGGAGTTCATAGAGGCAGAAGATTAAGGTTGATGAGGGGTAGGCAGGATATAGAGGCACCTTAGAGCATACTTAGAGGATTAGATAGTATTCACACTGTAGGTTGACTTTGCACTTTTTCGTTTCGGTATTCGTCTTTCAACTATTTGTGCATATTCACTATTATGACTATTTTAATATCGGAAGATTTCAGTTTATGTTTATTAAAATCCCTTCACTAGTACATATTCCTATTATTGTGATATCTATCTAGGTATGTATAGAGCCAGGAGTCTCACTAGAAGCAAACTCTCTATCTATTGGGAGGGTGGTATTATTTGTCTGCCTTTCACCCTCGCCAGACCCTAGCGATAGCTTGTGCTATCGTTGGGATATACTGGGTATGATTGTTGTTGTATTATCCTCATCACGGCCTCCATGTGTTCTTCTTGAGGTTAATGTATAAACTGACTCACTATCCTAACAGCATATGTGATATTCGGTCTCGCATGTGACAAATATATCAGCTTCTCTATTACCTTCTATTATTGTTCCCTATCAGATAGCGTACCATTTTCAACCATTAGAAGTCTATATTTTCTATTATTGGAGTGTCACTAAGCTTATAGTTAACCATGCCAACTTCAGTGAGTAATCCAACATGTTCTTTCACTGAGAGATATAAATTCCTTTTCTTGAACGAAGTACTTTGATCCTGAGAAAGTATTTCAAGCCTCTCAAATCTTACATCGCTAGTTCTCTGAATCGATTAATTTGAAGGTGCGTAATTTCTTTGTTGTCGTCTCCTGTTATAATCATGTCATCTACATAGATTATCAAACAAATTACCTTCTCCTTTCGTTTCTTGAAGAATGGTGTAAAATCTGTATTACTTTGCTTATACCTGCACGGTAATTCAGTCGAGCCAAGCGCGTAGAGACAGTTTAAGTCTGTAAAGAGCTTTCTAGCCCTTCTTGGAAAGCTGCCCAAAAACTGGCATGGCTGTCATATCGACACCCACTTTCAGATCTCCATGAAATAAGGCATTTTTATGTTGTACTAGAGAGGCGGCCAGCCCCTGTTTTCTGCTATCTGGAAGAGTATCTTGATTGTATATATAATTGCAATAGGGAAAAACTTCTCTGAATAATCAACACCGTATGACTGAGTATAACCTTTCGCCACCAATATCGCTTTCTATCATTCTGTAGTACCATCTGCCGCGTACTTGATTGTGAACACTCATCGACACCTGACTGGTCTCTTTTCGTTAGTAAATCACACGTTTCCCATGTTCTGGTTTTTTTAAGGCCTCCATCTTAGTATTCATTGCCTGCAGCCATTCTGGTATCATACTTGCCTCTTAAGCTGTCCTTGCAATAGTTTTTGATAAGATAGAAACCAAAACGGTTCATGCAACATCGCTAATCCCCTACTTATGTTGATCGGATATTTGGAGGTCCGAGATACATGTCCGGTGAATAAATTTCAGGGGGCTTTCCCCTGTTGCTTTTGGGTGGTAGAACAACATCTCCTAATTATATACTGCCGTGAGTATCATTAATAGCGCCTATATCATATAAACTGTCACCAAGATATAAACCACTTACCCTTTGCTGGACATCTGATGAAGAAGGTTCATTAGTGGTGGGAACTGATGCGGTGACCTCTTTCGCATTTTCAGTGGCCAGCTCAATGGCTCCATCTAGCGGCTCCTATAGAACAATCTATGGATAACTATGTAATTGTAGCCAATGTAATGGGCTGCTGACACTCTCCCCCTGACCACTAGACTGGGTGGAAATGGAACTTGGAAAATCAAGATATAAACCAAATGATCGAGGAACATGAAAATCAAGCATCATAGACAGGGTCATTTCAGATGGAGACGGTTTTTTCACTCGTCCACACCATCTTGTTGAGGGGTATTTGGATATGACATTTGATAGATAAGGCCATTTGCTTCAAAGAAGGATTGCAGCGTATGATTAACAAATTCTCTGCCATTGTGGCAGCAGATTTGTATATTCTTATGAAATTGTGTGTGGACCATGTGATAGAATTCAAGAAACTTTTTGGGTATTTTAGATTTGTGTTTTAGTAGATACAACCATGTCAATCGAGAATAATCATCAATTTTTGAAACCGATTTTAATTAGGAACATATGCTGGCCCATAGACATCCGGATGTACTAAAGAAAACACTGAATTGAATGTAGTAGTATTTGGTTTAAAGGTGACTCGATGGTTTTTTGCGAGAATACATGTTTCACATATCAGAAAAGAAACATTATTTAGAAATAAATGAGGAAATGACTCTTTTAGATACCCAAATGATAGAAGTTTGAGGCGGCGATGCTAAAGCCAGAGCTGCCAGTTGACTGTTTCATGGGCCAACATGGCATGTCCCTGGTATGTCACCTTATCGACATAGGAGAGACCATCGTGCTTAGGGCCACGCCCAACGATCTTTCACATAAGAATGTCCCGCATAAGACAGAAATGAGGATAATAGCACTATACATTTACCTTCTACGTCACTTGACTTGATGACAATAATATAAAGGATAACATAGGAAAATACAGGTAGTTGCATAATGTGATTTGTAGGGAAAGAACAACAGATCCTTCTGCTTGAACCAAAACTAACTCCCCAACAGTTGCAATATCGGTCTTTGTAGAAGGACAGAGGGTCTTAAAATCATGCGGATCAGGAGTCATTGCATCGGTGGCTATCGTATATCCAAACATTCAGATGTTGGTGGTCTTTGTGGTGGTTTGATGAACTTAGGGTAATTTAGAAAGATTTGAGCGAGGTAAGGATGATTCTGTAATTTCATAAAAAAAAAACCAATCGTAATTTATAATTTTTGGAAAGTGATGGGGCAAATCATTAATTTTTTGATATTTTTGGATAAATTTGGTATAATTGTTGGTAAGTTATATAATTTGTTGGTTCTAATAGGTGGAATTTGGAATTTGGTGAAAGATGTGGGGTGAACCTGAAACGACTGAATTAGTAGGGAGTAAACATTGGGAACCATTAAAAGGAGGGTTTCTAAAGAATATTTAAAGAGTTTAAAGGGCAATTGCCCTAACCCTTGGTACCTCCTTCACTTACCTTCTTTGGGATTTCAGCTGCCATCCTTGTTTTCATCTATGTTTGACTCCACATCTCTTATCATGCTACCTCCTCCGGCCATGCTGCCGCCACCGCTGTTGGTGTCTCCCAGGATGTCCACGGTGGTGGCTCTCCTCCCTAGAGTCATCCTAACTTTTAGTTGCTTTAGATCGATAATCCACTAATCCGGGTATCCGATCAATGAGAACCATTATGCAATAAATTTTGGGAGATTACAGATCTCTTATACTACTATTGATCAATAGAGTGGAACGACCAGAAAAAAGAAATTGAGTTAGACTGCCCGCATTCCATTCCCATTATCATCTTGATGAAAAATCTCCTTGTTGTATGCCATAAGAACTTAGACATTTGTTTTCTTTATCAAGGTTTAGCGATGGTTGACTTGAGCGGATTACTCCCTTGCCAATTGTCTTATTTTGCTCTGGCGCTCCTCAATTTCTGTGATTTATCGTCATCTTCATGGTGGCCAATCCTAAGCGTACCCTAATGATGACTGAGGTGCACAAGGGGTAGATTTGAGCCTCCTCATGCCGAACACTAGCATATGCAGCTTCAACTGAGGGGAGTGCTCCCTTTTCCAGATGTCCCCTTTTACGTTTTCGAATTTCTCATCAATTGCAGTGAGAAGCTGAAATAATCGTTGTTCTTGCACTGTTCAGTTATAGATAGCAATATCTTTTAGGTCTCTCACTGGGTTAGGGTCCTGTCGATCGATGGTCATCCACATTCATTAAAAATTATTCGATTACTCCTCAAGAGTGTCCACTCTTTGCCTCAATTTATTAGATTTCTTGACTAAATCAAAGATTTGTAGTGAGTCCACTCCTGCTCCATATATAATCGCTAATTCATCTCACAGTGCCATAGCAGTGGGGTACTGTGACACATTATTTACGAGAGTTGATTTTATGTTTTAAATCAGCCACATAGAAACGCAATGATCATTTTGTTCTCATTGTGGGAAGTCCAGTTCGGCTGTGGCTGGGTGTGGTGGTATGCCGATGATGTGGTGGCTCCTTCCCTGCCCCTGATAGCCTTGCGTATGAGAGTGACACAAAGGATATAGTTGTCACTATTAAGTTTGAACTCGACTGACAAATTTTTAGAATTTGATTGTATTGCTTGTGTGCTAAGACTATTTTTCAATAAATTGACAAGTCGTATAGTCAATGCATTGTTGTTGATCTTGGGCTCGTAAGGTTCGTCAGTATGTGACATGGTGCGTTGTTAATTTGCAGATTGGTGGTGGTGTGTTTCTGTGTCTAGGTTTGGAAAAGAAAGATGCTGGCACGTGGTGGTTATGAAAAAAAAGGTATTCTTGGACAGTGATGATATTTTATGAGTCCACATTTTCAGTTGGTTAGACTGTTGCAAGGCTATAATGTTGGAAAACTGATTTCAGGCTGTAAAGCTTCTGGCTGAGCTTTGTCATGGTCTTGAGCTTTCGTTCGGATTTTGGTCCTTTTTTGGCCAAGAGGGTATATTTTTTAGCAGTGAAGAAAACTTTTCGTGAGCCCTATGAATCGTAACTCCGCTCTGATATTATATTAGATTGGAGTGAAATCATGTTTTTCTTTATAATTGTAATGTGTACAAAGTGTGTCTATATATAACAACTCTATCTATATACACTTAATATTCAAAATACATTATAATTTCGATTGTGTTAAGGTGTGATCCTTTGATTCAAAGCAAACACGCCTCAATCATATCTTTTATCACTGTCTTATTAGATTTTACAAAAGTTTATGGAATACTTCACTCTAACACTCCCCCAGTTAGCTATGACATAAAAATGTTGCATTTTATTTCTATTTATCGACAGAATGCAAAGAATTATGAGATTGTTCAATTCTATCTTATAACTCTCTACTCTTGTTTTAATAATTCCATGTTTAATTTTTTCTACTTGTTTTTGTTGGAATAAGTCAAGTCAGACAAAATTGACTTTTGTATAGTGTGCTTGTGAAATAAAGCAGTGGCTGATGTGCGAAGCTCAGGACAGGTCGGATTGATCTGACAGGTCAAGACAGTCCAGGTAGCGTAATTGAGTTCACGTTCTGAACAGTCAGCCGACCTGTTGACCTCAGCACAATAGCACTTCAAAACAGTAGTTATGTGCTGTCAACCTTCCAACCGAGCCGAGCTCAGCTCAGATTGGAGTGATCATTCAGGTTAGAGCAGTCCAGGCTGTGCAATTGAATTTGCATTCTGGACAGATGGTCAGCCTACCGACCTCAGCACCTCTGCACAACAGAACAACAGTTGTGCTACCAACTGCTTCAGTCGAGCTCAGCACACCAGCAAATTTCAACATGACAGTGCTGCAGAACAACGAATACTCTCAACCAAATAGCATAGCCAGCACACAGCAGAGCTCAGCTCGGCAACATCTTCAGCAACTCAACTGAGCAGAAAATCTGAGATGAGTCCAGGACTCTGTCCTTAAGATGTATTGATCTAGTATATTGTGTCAACCAGAGGAAGCAATTGTCTCCTAGGATACAACAGAATCAGTTCAGGCGAGCGGCACTGTAGCATATCAACTTAATGAACTTGTAAGATGTCCTGAATTCTTGGTTGACTTGAAATGCAAAGGATGTGTATGTAGGAGAAGATGATTATGTAGAAGAAAGATTGTAGAGAAAATGGAGAAGACGATTTTCGAATAAATTTTCTGATGATCACAAATGTCAGCCCTACTATTTATAGGGGAAAACTGAGGTCAGTTTGTTACATCCAATTCAACCACAGCCGTAGGATTAGATACCTGCTCGGCCTGAACCCTTGGATCATATAACCGCATCAGGCTAGCCCTTAGCCATCAGATCAAATAACTGTTCAATATAAGCCTTCAGATCATAACAACTTCAGGTCAGCTCGATACAGTTAAAGCTCAACAACTTTTCAAACTTAAACCTTAGCCAATTCCAACAACCTTGAGAAGTTTAAATTTGAATAAACTTCCTTCCCAACTGATAGGATCCGACCCGCTAGCTGCAGGACCCAGCTTGCAGTCTACAGCCTGCAGCCTGAACCCATCAAGCACGTAGCTCACAGTCTACAACCTGAGCCCATGCCTAAGCACGGGCCCAGCTAAGTTGATTTTCTCTTACTTTGAGAATTAATTTCTCATTCACCCGATATCGGAATTGAGTGATTCAAAAGCCTAAAATTATATATTCGTCATATAGATAATTAAGGACTCATTAATTTCTACTCATCATTGATGAAAATGATCAAAACTCAGCTCAAAGTTTGTTGCTAACCACAGTTTTGCAACTTGACCCATTTCTTCAAATTTTCTCCAATAATCCCCCACATGAATTGGAATTAATGCAAATGCATATGCAAACACTATTGAGAAATCAGACCAGAAAATGTTGCATCAGAAGTGGTAGCTTCTGGCTTTGAACCTTTATTAGTGATATACTGTCGGATCCACTCGGCTAGTTAGTGACTTGATGTCTAGAACTTACCGGCCTTTATTGTGAACCTAGACAACAGTACTCACACAACATTTCTTTTAGCACCTTTCTGGTTCTCATGATTGTGTTTATTTTGTCCATAAACCACCTGGTTTCAGAAAGTGTTTTAGAGAACTTTTGCCTCACAAATTCTCAAAGAAGCGACTCCACTTCACCCTTACATAGATGTTTCCTATCAGGAGTATTCTGCCATACCCCACTTGATATATCAAGATATAGGAACCATTAAAAGCATCAGCTTACCCTCACTTTTCTGCAAACAACACTTTTATTTAACAGAATGAGTAAGTGCTCACTGAAACTTGATAACTTAGTTGTCCCATTGAACCAAGATTATAGGATCTCCAATCAACAAGGTTGGGTTTCCGTTACAAAGATTCATGTTTTGTACGCTTTAGTCCCATTCCGTTTGTCAAGTTTGACATCTGATCTCTAGGCAAGAATTTTGTGAGCGAATCCGCAAGAGTCTCTTTTGATTTTATATAATCAATGGAAATCACGCCATCAGAGATCAACTGCTTAATGGTATTGTGTCTCTGATGCATGTGTCGAGACTTACCATTATAGATATTGCTTTGAGCTCGTCCTATTGCTAACTCACTATCACAATGTATACTGATAGGAGCGATTGGCTTATGCCAGCAAGGCACATCTTCTATGAAATTCCGAAGCCATTAAGCCTCTTTCTCGGCTTTATCTAGTGCTATAAACATCGCTTTTATAGTGAAAAAGCTATGCACTTTTGCTTTATGGATTTCCACAACACAACACCTCTATCAACCGTGAATAGATATCCACTAGTAGAGTTAGAATCTTTACTGTCAGATATCCAGTTGGTATCACAGTAGCCTTCCAATACTACTGGATATCTAGAGTAATGTAATCCAAGATTCATTGTATACATCAAGTATCTCATCTCTCTATTTAGAGCTTTCCAATGATCATCACTTGGATTATTGGTAAACCTGCTCAATTTGTCTATTGGAAATGCTAAGTATGGTCTCGTACTGTTTGTTATGTACATTAGACTTCCGATTACTTGTGAGTACTCCAATTGAGCTACTGGCTAGCCTCGGTTCTTCCTTAAGTGTATACTTAAGTCGAGTGGAGTCTTCACTGGTTTCACATCAATCATATTGAAGCGTTTTAGAACAGATTCACTATAGTGAGTTTTTGACAATACGAGTCCTTCGGCTATCCTAGAAATTTTAATTCCTAGAATAACATTGGAGACTCTCATATCCTTCATATCAAAGTTTCTTGTCAACATCTTCTTTTTATTTAAGATGATATCACAAGTGTTGTCCATGATTAGCATGTCATCTACATAGCGACATACTATCACATATGCATTTTGTGTGATCTTAATGTAGACAAATTTGTCACACTCATTGATCTTGAAACCATTAGTTATTATCGCTTGATCAAATTTCAAGTGCCATTGTTTAGGCGCTTGCTGAAGTCCGTACAATGACTTAACAAGTATATAGACTTTTGAGTATTGTCCTGGAACCACAAACTCTTCGGGTTGTTCCATATAGATCTCTTCCTCCATCTCACCATTCAGGAAAGTGGACTTTACATCCATTTGATGGATTTCCAAATTATAGGCTGCATCAATAGTAACTAGCACTCTTATAGAAGTGATTCTAGTTACTGGTGAGTAGGTGTCAAAAAAAGTCGAAGTCTTCCGTCTGTCGATAGCTTTTAGCTACCATCCTGGCCTTATGCTTTTCGATAGACCCATCCTCTTTCGACTTTTTCTTGAAAATACACTTGCACCCGAGTGGTTTATTTTACGGTGGAAGGTCAACCAACTCCAAAGTGTGATTCAGAAGAATCGAGTCTATCTCACTGTTAATTGCTTCTTTCCAGAAAGGAGCTTCTGTAGTTGACATCGCCTCAGAAAATGTCCTTGGCTCGTTCTCTACCATATAGGTTAAAAAATCTGGTCCAAATGAAGTTGGTATTCTGGCTCATTTGCTTTGATGAAGTTCCTCATGTCCTTGAGGAGTCGCTTCACGCATTCACTTACCAGTACTCGTTTCTTATTAGTTTTTGTCTTTCCTTGGAAAGACATCTTCGAAGAACACTACATTCTTCGATTCCATAAAAATGTCTTCATGTATATCAGGAATGTCTGATTTATGCACTAAGAAACGATATGCATTATTGTTAGTCGTATATCCTATAAATGTGCAGTCGATCGTTTTAGGCCCATTTTTCACTTGTCTTGGTTTAGGTACATGAAACTTTGCCAGACACCTCTACACTTCCAAGTATTTGTAACTAGGCTTATAGAATTTTCAAAGCTTAGATAGAATTGTATTTAAAATGACGTTAGGTGAGAGAATGGCTTCCCCCACAAGTTTTGAGGTAAGCCCGAGCTTATCAACATAACGTTCATCATCTCTTTTAGAGTTTGGTTTTTTCATTTAGCAATACCATTCGATTGATAAGAATATGGTGCAGTCATTTGATGAATAATGCCATGTTCTGAACAGAATTCATTAAACAGTTTATCATATTCGCCACCTCTGTCACTACAGATTGCTTTAGTTTATTTACTAAGTTGATTCTCAACTTCATTTTTATAGTCTTTGAAAGCATCAACAATCTCATCTTTGCTGCTTAGCAAATAGACATTACAGTATCGTGTGCAATCGTTGATAAAAGTTACAAAATACTTTTTGTCACCTCTTGTTTGCACAAACTTTAAATCACACACATCTGTATGAATTAAATCCAAAAGCTCAGTGTTCCTTTCTATTGAAGGAAATGACACCTTTGTCATCTTTGCGTCAACACATATTTGGCATTTTTCTTTGTCAAAATTTTAATTTAGGTAACAAGTCAATATTAACCATTTGTTGTATTGCCTTACAATTAACAAAAATGCCATAAAGAAGAAGACTCAAGCATGTAAGCAGAAGAAGAAGCATTATTATTAGCCTCTGCAGGCAAATCTTTCTTGGGTACAATAGCGATGACGTTCAACTTAAACATTCTATTCGACAAGTACCATTCCCCAAATACATGTCATTTTTCGAAAGAATAACTTTATTGGACTCTAAAACTAGTCTAAATCCATGCATGACTAGAAGAGCTCCAGAAACCAAATTCATTCGAATGTCGAGGACGTGCAGCAGATTCTGTAGAGTTTGATGCTTCCCCGAGACCAGCTTTAGAACAACTTTATCCTCGCCTTCGAACTTTGATGAGGCAGATTTTCCCATGTAAAGTTGTTCATTGTTCCCGGGCTGGTACTCTATGAACATCTCTCTGCTAGAGCAGACATATCTCGTGGCGCCAATGCCCAGCCACTATTCGCGCATGTTCCCCATAGCGGTGCACCCTAAGACCACCGCACAGAGATTCAGATCATACATAGCATCAATGAGGTTCGCCTTTGCCTTGGTTTGTGTTATGCCCTGCACCCTCCGTAGAATAATTGAAGGATAAAAGGAAATTAAACGAGATTAATGAAAATTAATGGTAATGAATTAAGAATTAAATATTAGGATTAATTTGTATTTAATTTAGAATTAAATATTAGAATTTAATCATTTAAGATAAATGAGATAATAGGATATAATTTAGAACTCCAGTTTCACCCTTACCCATATCAAAAACTGACAGAACGTCAGTTTCTTTTCATTATTCAGAAAAGCAATGACGCTTCTCCCCCTCCTTCTCCATAGGCGATTTTGGCAACTCTCCAACCCTAGGGTAGATTTTCAATCCGTTCTTCGCTTGTTCTTCAGATCTTCTTCGAGTAATCAAGGGCCAGTAACTTTCTTATGAGTTCCTATGATTTGCGAAAGAAAAAGGCCTATTTTTGATATCAAAATGGATCACCATGAAGTAGTTTCTTTATGTGAATCTATACGTGCTTTATGTGTTTTGGTTTTGAGATTTGGCCACTATTTCTTGGAAATCATTTGTTATTGTTATTGATTATGTGAGATCATGCAAAGCCCAATCCCTTGAACCCTATTTTGTTGCTATTTTCGGTTGAAGGGAAAGGAGAGTGAAAAGGTGAGGTTTTGGGTTTGGATGGATGATTAGAGTTTTAGGCTTGAATCTTTGTTCTGTGTGTGAATGGTGATGTTTTGGTGAGTTAAGCGTGGATTGATAGTGAGGATTAGGCTTGGAATGGTATGAAGGAAGTTGGGATCGATGTGGGGATTTGGATCTGCAGTTTTTGCGGAAATCGCAAGGTGAAAATTCTGGAATCGTTGACATCGATCGATCGATGTGAGCGGCTGACGCACATCGATAGATCGATGTATAGTTAAGGGAGAGACTGATGTGTTTTAGATGTACGTGGATCGATCGACGTATAATTGAGGGAGAGATCGATGTATCCTGATGGACGTCGATCGATCGATGTGAGGGGAAATGTCACTTCGATCGATCGATGTAGGCTGAGGGAGAGACTGATGTGCTCTGATGGACGTGGATCGATCGACGTCAGGGGCTGATGTCCATCAGTTTTGTGGAAAAGTAGGGGAAGAAAGAGGGAAACTAGGGTATCCTTTGGGTGACCTTATAGACTTCTTAAGACATGATTGAGGTTAGGGAAAGTTGTGTGTACGTATCATAGGATTGTGAACCAATGGTGAGTAATTGTGAGATGTGTTTAAGTGGGTGGATAAGAGGGGACTTATGTGGTTGAAGTCTGTGATTGAAGAATGTGATTGAATGATGAGAAGTTGTGATTTTTGCATCATGACACTTGCATTGCATTATGATTTAACAAGAGCTGTGCCTCGGCACAGGGTATAAAGTTTGCGAAGTGAGCTGTGGTGTGTTACAGGGTATAAAGACAAGTTGTAACCACTACAGGGTATAAAGTGAGTTGTAATGTGACACAGGGTATAAAGACAAGCTGCACATTACAGGGTATAAAGTTAAGCTGTGGTGCGTCACAGGGTATAAAGGCAAGCTGTGGCCCATCACAGGGTATAAAGTTATGTGACCAGACAATAAGACATACATTGCACTGTTTTTGAAAAGTGAAGCATAATCATTTGGGTTTGTGTAGTGTAGTGCATATTTCGAATTGTCATGCATCACGTGAGTCGTTTCGGTATGATTGACTTGTAAGTGTTATGTTATTGAACTGTTTACTACTTATTCGTTGTTGTTCTTTGTTTCTGTTGTGCTGGCAACTTATGATCTTTAAATTATACAAGACATGTGCCCCATTATCCCTTGATATAGATATTACTCATGTCTTGCCATGTGTTGATCCCGTATGTCTTATAAGCGGGTTACTTGCTAGCGTTTTTCGCTAAGAGTTCTGCTCGTTGTCTCGCAGATAGGGCTGAGTATGATATGATATACATTGAGGACGATGGCGAGTGGGCCGAATGGGATGAGTAGAGCTTCTTGGGATATGCCTTTGTCATGTTGGGACGTTTAAACTTCTCTTTTATCCACTTAAGTATTTAGTTGGCTGCGACCAAGAACAATCTTTTGTAATCATATTATATCTTGATGTACGTATTTGATGGTTTAGATTTATTTTACACATGTTTCCGTGCTTACTCTCTTACGTCATTGATGATGTGTATTCGAGAGATGAGACGTCTTGTAGTCCTCTCAGTAGGCTACGACGGGTGCACCAGTTTGGGTCCGCTGTCCGGGCCGGGGCGCTACAGTTTGCTTCTTCTTGGTCTTCCAACATTCATTACTGACATGCCCCTGAATGCCACAGTTGTAGCATTTTCCGGTGAACTTCTTGGCTATCTGCTTGCCTTTGTTGTTCACCCCAAGATGGTCTTTCTTCTTCTTGGCCTCTGCAACATAGGCCTTGGCCTGACCAGAACTAACATGTGGTTTTCTTTCAGATCTTCAATTATCTTCCTCTATGCGGAGTCGAGCAATCAGATCTTTCAATGTCATCTCCTTTCTCTTGTGTTTAGATAGCTTCTGAATTCCCTCCATGAAAGAGGTAGCTTCTTAATCACCGCAGCCACCATGAAATATTCACTGAGCAACATGCCCTCCTATTTCTTCTCAGCTACCAGCGTCTGAAGTTCTTCAACTTGAGAAACACAGTGCGAGAATCCGAAATTTTAAAATCCAGAAATTTGCCGACAATAAAATTCGTAGTGCCGGCATCTTCCATACGATTTTTCTTCTCCAAAGCCTCCAACAAAGACTTTGCGTTTCATACGTGCAGTAGAAATCATATAAGGAGTTGTCCAAACAACTCACAATATGACTCAAACACACATAATTATTGAAGCTCCATAACAAACAACGTGTTCGCATATTCTGGGTCTGGTCCTCCACAGGATCCACCACAGGTGGGTCCTCGGTCAGCAGCTTGGCCAGTCCCATGGTAGTCAGGAAGAACAACATCTTCTGCTGCATCGCTTGAAGAAGCTTCCACTGATCTTCTCTGGTTTCTCCACTTGGCCCACTGCAGGATCCTGTGCAGGAGGAGCAGTCATTAGCAACCCTGCATTTGGTGCCATAAGAGCTACACTCTGTATGTCTGCGTCTTGAACAGAGCTTGAGCTTGCGTTCTCCATTTAAGTTTCTATAAGATGCAGAAACAAATGACGAGAATCAGTACAGAAACAATACAATACGTCTTAAGAATGTTGGGATAAGCAAAGCCAAACAAAATTGACTTCTGTACAGTGTGCTTGTGAAATAAAGCAAGACAGGTAAGATCGATCTGCTAAGTCAAGACAGTCCAGGTAGCGCAATTGAGTTTACATTCTGAATAGTCACCCGACCTGCCGATCTCAACACAATAGCACTTCACTACAATAGTTCCGTGCTATCAGCCTTCCAGCCGAACCAAGCTCAGCTTAGGTCAGATTGATCAGTCAGGTCAGATCAGTGCAGGCTGTGCAATTGAATTTGTGTTTTGGACAGCTGGCCGACCTACCGATCTCAGCACCTCAGCACAACAGAACAACAGTTGTGCTACCAACCGCTTCCGCCGAGCTCAACACACCAGTAGAGCTTAGCTCGGCAATATTGCACAACAACAGTGCTACACTATCACTCGATCAGTAGAGCTCAGCTCGGCAACAACTTCAGCATCTCGGTGAGCAAAAAATCCAAGGTGAGTCTAGAACTCTGTCCTTAAGATATATTGCTTCGGTATACTGTGTCTAACCAGAGGAAGAAATCGTCTCCTAGGATATAACAGAATCAGTTCAGACGAGCGGCACTACAGCGTATGAACTCAACAAACATGTAATATGTACTGAATTCTTGGTTGACTTGAAATGCAACGGATGTGTATATGGGAGAAGATGATTATGCAGAAGGGAGATTGTAGAGAGAAAGGAGAAGACGATTTCCGAATGAATTTTCTGATGATCGCAAAGGTCAGCTCGGGCTACTATTTATAAGGGAAAACTGAGGTCAGCTTGTTACACCCAATTCAACCACAGCCGTAGGATCAGATACCTGCTCGGCCTGAACCCTTGGATTAGATAACCGCATCAGGGCTGCCCTCAGCCGTCGGATCAAATAACTGTTCAATCTGAGCCTTCAGATCATAACAACTTCAGGTCAGCTCGACACAGTTAAAGCTCAACAACTTTTCAAACTTAAACCTTAGTCAATCCAAACAACCTGGAGAAGTTTAAATTTGAACAAACGTCCTTCCCAGCTGATAGAATCCGACCTGCTAGCTGCAGGATCCGGCTTGCAGTCTGCAGCCTGCACCCCGGCCTACGGCCTGAGCCCATCAGGCCCGCCGCAGCTCACAGTCTACAACCTAAGCCCATGCCTAGGCACGTGCCCAACTGAGCTGATTTTTTCTTCTACTTTGAGCATTAATTTCTCATTCAGCCAATATGGGAATTGAGTGATTCAAAAAGCGTAAAATTATCTATTCGTCACGTAGATAATTAAGGACTCATTAATTTATACTCATCATTAATGAAACTAATCATAACTCAGCTCAAAGTACGCTGCTAACAGCAATTTTGCAACTTGGTCAATTTCTTCCAATTTTCTCCTACAGTTTTCTGAGCATATCAGGATTCATGCTTTTACTTATTCCATCAAGCGTTTTATGTTTACAGTTGTCATTTTCGGATAGATATTATCTGGGTTTAAGTTGCTCTTTGACGAATTTCTGATTCCAATGGAGTTAACACACATTCTTATTTGACTCTGTAATATAATGGAATAAAGCAAAATGACTCATTGACTTGGCTGCGCTTCTTGCGTTATGAAGTAGCAGTCAATTGATGCAATACTTGACGCAATTTTCATTATCAGTAATCTAGAAACAATCCTCCGCCTCCTTCACAAGTTGAAACCCGCGGTAAAGGAAAAATCATACCCCGAATTCGGTTTTCTTAGATTGTTACTTCTTTCTTCTATTGTAATGCTAGGTTTAGTTTTTTTTAAATTGTGTAATAAAAACGGATTTTCCTCCGCCGTAAGTGAGGATCATCAATAAAATAAAGAAGGCTTTGCCTTCGTTATATAAACAATATATATATATATATGTGTGTGTGTGTGTGTGTGTGTGTGTGTGTCTTTGTGTGTGTATATATATATGCATACACACACAGATATATATATATGTGTGTGTGTGTGTATACATATATATATATGAGTGTATATATATGTATATATGTGTGTGTGTGTGTATATATACATGTATATATACACATATATATATGTGTGTGTCTATATATATATATATATATATATATATATATATATATATAGTTTGAAAAGATTTGGCGGTGCTTCTGTTGATGTTTATAGTCTGAAAAATTGTTTTTGGAGAAAACAGGGGACCTCACGATCATTATGAGAAATTCTGCTTTCTGTAGTTTTTTGGTGCTTATGACTTGAGAGAACATCCTGATCAACTTTTTCTTTTCTTTTTCTTTATATGTGCAGATCTATCACAAAGCAGCAACATGAGAAGGCCAACTCCGGGTCAAGATGAAGGTAGACTTGTCCAAGAGGAATCTAGTATAGACGGACATGGTCAGCTAAATGTTTTACACACTACTTCCACCCGTGCCCTAATATTCCATAGCCACTTTATCATACTTCAATATCTGATATGGTACATCAATTATAAATTGGTGAGCTAAATTCCTGGTCTCTAGAATTTTATGTTATATGTGTGACAAACATTTCCAGAAAAATTGGGATCAATAAACTTGACTATCTTATTATTATTGTTGTTATTAAATGATCTTGCTATTAACAGATGGAACTATATTAGGACTCTTTATTCTTCTTTGTCATATTTCCTTGTATCTCAAATTATCAGCTGCACAACTTCCTAATAGCGACTAGATAAATGCTTAAGCATCCTTAGCTATCTTAGTAGCTATCCTAGCTTTTAGTACAAAAACTAGCTGTTAGGAAAAGAAGAAAAAAAAGATCCAAGCTGTAACATTTTCAGGTCCTATGAGGTGTATTGATTTGCGTCTCAAAGTCATTGTTGTTCATATTGGTATATTGTCAGTCTCCTAGCCATCAATTCATGTGCCTAATCATATTGAACACGCTCTGTTTTGCTTATAAAAATTGCATAAATATACGTGATATGATAGAATAAAGCAAAATGATTCATTAAATTGGCTGCGTTTCTTATATTGTGAAGTAACACTTGATCGACACAATTTGATGCAATTTTTATTACGGGTCATTGGAAAACAACATCTACGTATTTTTAACACATGAGTATAGTTGTGTGTGTCATCTGATACCCTGCAATAGCTAAGAGCCTCTAAGATAACGGGTTAATATTGTTGTTGTATATGGGATGCTGCTGTTTATGCCTTCTACCGCAAAAGAAATTTAGGTATCCTATATTTTCGTCTTGCCAACAGCAGAGTGGAGGGAAAGGCTTGGTTGGCATGTGATTTGTTGTAAGTTAAGTATTTTTCGTTTCAATGTCTGAAACCAAATATGATTCTGAACTTTCTATGAAACTTTAGGTGAAAGGCAGGCATATGCTCCGATGATATTTGAAGGGCAGATGTATTGGTCAACAAAGACTCCATGTCAGGTGTGATGGAAATAGATACACAAAATCAAAGCAGATACAAAAAATCAAAGCAGCTGTAATTAGAAAGTCAAAAGAATCTTTATCCCATTAAATCAAATCTCATCAAATCTCTTGTAATATCTAGCTTTGACATTTAGATA
Source organism: Eustoma russellianum (assembly GCA_036186865.1). Taxonomy (NCBI): domain Eukaryota; kingdom Viridiplantae; phylum Streptophyta; class Magnoliopsida; order Gentianales; family Gentianaceae; genus Eustoma; species Eustoma russellianum. The sequence continues at coordinate 20,178,876 of AP025057.1, forward strand.
TAGAAAACAAGTATAAAGTCTGCATATTGTACTCATACAAGATCAATGAAAACACAATTTCATTCACTACTTTTTTTTTTCCATTCTTCATGGTATCAGAGCAGTGAGATCCGAGGACTCAGACCTCCAAGATCATCACTGTCCAGCAACCCTCAAACACAGACGTATGTTCTTCCCATAAAACAGGGAAGAGCAACAAACCCAGATAAACAACTCCAGAAACAGAACCTACGGCCTCAAATACAGAAAATAACTTGGCAGATTTACTGCAAATCTGTTAGGACTCAGATTTAGTCATCATCATTGTCCTATTACTCTTTCGATCAATCTATTAGGACTCAGATTTAATCATCATCATCGTCCTAATACCCTTCTCGAGCCAATAGCCATAAACAGCACAGAAATCACCATCTATCCTTGAACCTGCAACAGTTTAAAACCAACATGTCAGATAGTTCCGAACAAAAGCCTGAAAATAATGAATTGGCCATACAACTGGTCAATTTACTCCGCAATAGTCTCTCGTTCCAACCAACAAACACAAATCCGGACAATCTGTCGCTAGGTATCAAACTGAGTAGTGATAACTATCAACTATGGGCCACTTTGATGAAGAAGGCAGTAGGAGGAAGAGGCTGTAGTCAGCATCTCACCGGAATACCTCCCCCTCCTACTGCCACAAGTACAGAATATGCACAATGGGAAATTAATGACCAGTGCGTATTTACTTGGCTCATTCAGAACATTGAGCCAAATCTTATCAACAATGTATCTCAGTATCCCACTGCCCAAACACTCTGGGATGGGCTAGCAGTAACCTACAGCGTTGATTCAGATTCCCTACAGGTTTACGATTTACACAGACGGGCTTGTTCCATTAAACAAGGGGGCAGTTCGTTAGAAGATCTATGGAACAAGCTGCAGAAAACGTGGATGGAAATAGATCGACGGGAACCTAATCCCATGAAAGATCCAGAGGATATTACCACTTACAATGGTAAAATCCAAGAGCAGAGACTATACCAACTACTCATGGCCATAGATGAAAAATTTGCTGCAATCAGACGGGATCTCCTCAAGAAGGATCCTCTCCCTTCCCCAGAAATGGCATACGCAGCCATACGCAGAGAGGAGGCCAGGATAGGGATCTTGAAAGAGACTCCCTCAGAGGATGAAATCTCTTCATCGGGAGTTGGAGCAGGACTACGCCTGAAGGGACGAACGGACGGACGGAGGGGAGAACCTCCTCGCTCACAGATATCACAGCGAGGGGTAGAAGACAAATCTAAACTCATCTGCACCCACTGTGGAAAAAGGAAGCATCTTAAGAAAGATTGCTTCGAATTAGTGGGATTCCCCGAATGGTGGGGGAACAGACAAGATAAGATGGAGACCATCGGAAGAGGAACTGCAGTGATGGGCACCAAAGGAGGCACCAACACCTGCGTGCAACAAGATAAGACGGAGACCGTTGGAAGAGGGGCTACAGCGGTGGGCACCAGAGGAGGTGCCGTCACCTGCGTGCAACAAGGCCTCAGAAATTCTAGCAGCCAACAGAGAGAAGAAGGAGATGGACGAAGGGAACACGCGGGAGGCCCTCACGAGAGAATTCTAGAAGGTAGGGTTGGAGGTTTAAAACCCTCCAACCCCCTTTTTACCCTTTTTCCCTTTATTATTCCTGAAATACCCTTGCTAGAAAATACCAGTAACAACCAGAACCTAAAAACGACCAATATCACTGAATTAACAAAAAACGGGTCACTTGAATTATCCAGCCATTATCAATTTTCCCAAAAAATATGAACCAAGCCCATTTCTCCCTACATACCTCAGGCCAGTCCCTCACGCAATCCAAATCTAAACACTCAGAATGGATCCTAGATTGTGGAGCGACTGACATTATGACATACGACCCACACGATTTTATAAACCTGACCACATCCAACACACCAAAAACTCATATCGAAACTGCAAATGGAGAGCTTGTCCAAGTCAAGGGTAGTGGCTCCATTAATGTTTTCCTAAATGTTACATTAAAACATTGTTTGTATGTGCCCACATTGGCTTCTAAATTGTTATCCCTTAGCCAGATTACTAAACAGCTCAACTGTGTTGTCCTTATATATCCTGACTTTTGTCTCTTGCAGGACATTCATACGAGGGAGATAGTTGGACGTGGCACTGAAAGGGATGGATTGTATTATGTGGAAGAGGTCGCTCAACAGGGACGGTCCATGCTTGCCCACCGGACAGCACATCGACAACTGTGGTTATGGCATCGTCGATAAGGCCATCCTTCCTTTGGTTACCTACGTACTCTGTTTCCATCTTTATTTACTCATTCAGATTTACATCTTTCTTGTGAAACCTGTATTCTTGTTAAGCATCATAAGGGTATGTTTCGCCCGAACAATACTAGAGTTGCTCAGTGTTTCTCATTAATCCACTCAGATGTGTGGGGACCTGCTCCTGTCTCTACTCCACTTGGTTTTCGTTATTTTGTCTTATTCATCGATGATTATTCCCGGGTGACATGGGCATACCTTATAAAAAATAAATCCGAGGTTCCTTCTAAGTTTATTGAGTTTTCCAGAATGATTGAAAATCAGTTTCAAAAAAAAATCCAGATCCTTCGATCTGATAACGGAGGAGAGTATCTGTCCCACCAGTTCCAAGCCTACCTCAAATCACAAGGATTGGTGCATCAAACATCATGTCCAAATACTCCACAACAAAATGGAGTGGCAGAGAGAAAAAACCGTCTGCTACTCGAAATGACTAGGGCAATGATGATTGAGGCCAATGTTCCAAAAAAGTTTTGGCCTGAAGCCCTTGTCACAGCCACATACCTCCTAAATCGACTGCCTACCAAAACACTCAACCACCGAACTCCTCTACAAATGCTATCCACCCAGGTCGCGATTTCCTCTCTGATGACTCTTTCCCCTAAAGTCTTTGGGTGCACTGTATATATCCACGTACCCAAACATGAACGAAATAAACTTGATCCGTGCGCAGAAAAATGTGTCTTTGTTGGGTATGATACACAACAAAAAGGCTACCGGTGCTATAATCCTCTCACTAAACGCCTCCATATTACTCTTGATTGTGTCTTTATTGAAACCGAGTTCTTTTATAAAGACCATCCTCAGGCCCAGGGGGAGACTAATAGTGAGCCTTTCGACTGGTTACATAGTTACAGTTGCATCGAGGCTGGCCAACAAGGACAAGCAGGTGACGCCACCGAGCAGACCTAGTCCAATGTAAACATTCGCTCTACTAAAGTGCCACTTCCAGCTGCTCTCTCCCTGGATGTTCTACAAGAGGTAAGTGAACCTTCATCTCCTGATACAACTCATGTTAATCTATCAGATTCTATCCTTGAAAATACACCTACAGCTACACTACTTACAGAAAACCTTGATCTTGAGTCTCCTGATGCTCCACAGATACGAACCCTTCCTCCCCGACAAAATCGGGGCATCCCTCCTCGCAGGTACTCACCAGGATATGTCTCTCAAGCCTCCCGGCACCCGATAAACTTGGCAACAACAGTATTCACAACTCGGTATACGGAAGAGATCCCTCGAACAGCAGAAGAAGCTATGAAACAAAATTCCTAGAGATATGCAATGGAAATTGAAATGGAAGCTCTAGAAAAGAACAACACGTGGGAAAAATATATACTTCCACGAGGAAAGAAGCCAGTAGGATGTCGATGGGTATTTACCATAAAATACAAAGGAGACGGAACAATTGAGAGACATAAATCGAGATTGGTAGCCAAAGGGTATACACAAACATATGGGATCGATTATGCAGAAATGTTTTCTCCAATTGCGAAGATTGATACGATCAGGGTCTTGTTCTCAATTGCGGTAAACAAAGATTGGCCGTTATTCCAGTTTGATGTTAAAAATGCTTTTCTACACGGAGAATTGAGAGAGGAAGTATACATGGAGGCTCCACCAGGGTTCTCAAGTAATTTCCAAAAGAATGAGGTATGTAGACTAAAGCGAGCACTTTACGAATTGAAGCAGTCCCCGAGAGCATGGTTTGGCAGGTTTACAAGAGTGATGAAACAAAATGGGTATAAGCAAAGTAATGCAGACCACACCTTGTTTCTAAAAAGACACGGTAGCTTAACCACGTGTCTTATCATTTATGTAGATGACATGGTCATAACAGGAGATGATGAAGAAGAAATGGCCCGTCTAAGAAGAAGTTTGTTCACTGAATTCGAAATGAAAGACCTTGGAGAACTAAAATACTTCCTTGGAATAGAAGTGTCAAGAACAACTGAAGGATTGTTTATATCTCAGAGAAAGTATATTTTGGATTTGTTATCAGAGGTTGGAATGGTAGATTGTAAACCATGTGACACTCCCACAGCAACAAACTTGAAACTACAGATTAAGGAAGAAGCCTCCGAAGTAGATCGAGAACAGTACCAGAGATTGGTAGGAAAGCTTATCTATTTGTCTCATACACGGCCAGATATTGCGTATGCAGTTGGATTGGTTAGTCAGTTTATGCATCAACCGTAAAAGGAACATCTTGAAGCTGTAATGAGAATTCTGAAGTATCTAAAAAGAACTCCTGAGAGAGGGATTTGGTTCAGGAAGCATGGACATTTAAAAATAGAAGTGTACACAGATGCAGACTGGGCTGGAGATATAAATGACAGAAGATCAACGTCGGGGTATTTTTCATTAGTTGGAGGCAATCTAGTCACATGGCGAAGCAAGAAGCAAAAAGTAGTTGCCCTATCAAGTGCAGAAGCCGAGTTTAGAGGAATTTCTAAGGGAATCATGGAAGTCTTGTGGTTGAATAAATTATTAAAAGAAGTTGGTTTTCCTACTCATGCTCCAGCCAAACTTAAATGTGACAATAAAGCAGCAATTAGCATCTCAGAGAACCTCGTTCAACATGACAGAACCAAGCATGAAGAAATTGACAGGCATTTTATCAAAGAGAAGCTTGATAAGGGAATAGTTGAAATACCATTTGTACCATCAGAGGATCAGCTTGCTGACATTCTCACAAAGGCAGTCACAGGAAAGATCTTTGAAGCAACGTTGCGCAAGTTGAACATTGGAGATCCCATTGATCAACTTGAGGGGGAGTGATGGAAATAGATACACAAAATCAAAGCAGATACAAAAAATCAAAGCAGCCGTAATTAGAAAGTCAAAAGAATCTTTATCCCATTAAATCAAATCTCATCAAATCTCTTGTAATATCTAGCTTTGACATTTAGATATAGAAAACAAGTATAAAGTCTGCATATTGTACTCATACAAGATCAATGAAAACACAATTTCATTCACTACTTGTTTTTTCCATTCTTCAAGGTGTTGGGCTTTTATATCCAAGGATGGATTCAAGCTTGCCACATGGCATCTGAAAGTTGCTCATTGTTTCTCTTCTTTGTCTTTAATAAATTGTTTCAATATCAATATGGTGGGGATCGTGGTATAGCAGTTAATTTTCTTACATATGTTGTAAGGGTATAGTTCATTGATGGAATTATTTTTAAAATGTATGACCATGTCATATTTAGTACGAGTTTGATTTTCCTGAGTAAAGTTTGTTGGTTGTAATTCTTGTAATTTGGCATGCATGGCTGCTTGCTTATTTCTATGATATTCTTTTAGCAATTATGAAATATTGTAGTGACGTAAATTTTAAAAAAAAATCAAAAAGCTGTTGAGACGTTTCAAAACGCCTGGATATCAATTTTTGAGGCGTTTTAGGGACCCTGCGTGATGACAACTTAATAAAATTAATTTCCGGGCGTTCTGAAACTGAGTAATAGCCTTCCTCTTAATAGCTTCTATCTATTAAGACACCGATATCTGATGTGTTTGTAATAATAAAGGACATGATAATAAAAACGCATTAAGAGATGTAATAATAAAGGACATGCCTTTTTTCCCCCTAGTATTGAGATATGCTCTGTTGCATGAATTTAATAAACAATTCTTTTAATTTAGAAGTAGTGGAAGAGGCAGGTGGATCTGGCTGATGTGGAGAGTTGAAATTAGGCACTTGTGACTGTTTATTTACGGATGAGATTAGAGGAGGCTATTTGTGAAGCCATTTGTGACGCATCTAATCCCCAAGCCGTCACGTGATAAAAAGACAATTCTTAAATAAAGTTGTCACACGTAGAGGTAGCTGATTGAAGGCCTCACAAATGGCCTCATAAAAAGCACAAATTTTACAATAGTCAATGACCAAGTATGATAAATTGGTCAATTGTGTAGAATATTTATGGGCCCCTTGTTTTGGCCAATCACCTCCTTGCTTGCATGTAGATAAAGCTTATTTGTCATTATTTTATTGGGTCACTAGTTGATTAATGACCACAATAAAATTTCTCTTCTGATCTCATCCGATTTATAAGGTCTCAAGGTATTAGAGTTATATGGTATTAAATTTATTAGGCTTATACCTCTTATCCTTGCAAATTTACGATGACATTCACACAAGTATCTTGGATTTAAGGATATTGATCAGTAAAATGATTAGAAATACAGCACAACTGACACGTATCAATTGAAGAAGCATAATAACCACTACTAGCCAATCGTTTAACTAACGAATTGGTCAAAACAACTTGTGTAAGATTGAAGACTTCATTTTTAAGATCAGGCATTTGGTTTCACCCTGCTTCTAATTGGATATTATAGATATTTTATAGACATTTTTTATTATAAATTCTTTCTATGCTCTATCAGTATATCTAAGAAATCTTCCTCCCTGACTGTATCATTGTGTTTCGATAGAGTGATGTTAGACTCACGTAGAAATAAAAGCAAAGATTGGTATACGATATACGATGACTAAATGCAGTAGAAAGCTTACGAAATCGTTTACAATACTCGTAGAAAGACTAGTCAAATTTTGAATAACTTTGAGATAGGGAAGTATGTTCTTAGAAATTGATGTCTCATGTCTATCCATGTGGAATTGACGTTCGAAAGAAAAGACAAGAGCCATGATTTAGCAGCACCATAAAGAGGAAAAAAAAAAAAAGACAACAATGTCTTATCTGATCATCATCCATCCTTTGCGGTTGAAAGCTAGTATTCTTCGATTCTTAGTTTGATTTTGACCACCTGGATTCAGATTTTTTTTGAATAATAGGAGGTCCTGGACAAGAGGAGGATCCCGGTTTTCTTTCATTGGTTCTTTCTAAAAATCAGAAGAACTTACATCAAGTATATGAGGAAAAGACGCAGGAATAGGAAAAGTAGACAAGCTAGGCTCAATGACTTAATGAATTTAGGATTCATTCCTTTAACTGTGTCGTTGTTTTTTCGATTTCTATATTGAGTAGAAACACAAATAAATCCAGACAACACGCATAAAGAAACAAAAAAAACACTTACTACCGATTAGTTGACAAAAAGCGTCGGCCTATAGACAGTACAGCGTCGGCCGATAGACACTATAGACTCAGATCTGTTTTAGAGATCTATGATCAAGTTTTTGACAACGTTGACGAAGATTGCATTTTAATATCAAATCAGTTAGAGTATTCAGATTAAACCAATAATAATAATAATAATAATAATAATAATAGTAAAAAATAATTTCAATATTTCTTTGTTTTATTTTTTCATTTTCTGATATTAAAATAATAATAATAATAGTAATATATATCTCTTAAGCGTTTCTGGATCGTGCGTGGAGACTCATTCTGTTAACTTTCTTTTGCATTCAGTTCGTTTACGTTTCCTTTTCTTTTTCTTTTCTATTATCAAAATAATATATAAATATCGGGTTCGGCGTCCTTAATTATTGACTCCGGTGATGTCTTCCACCACTAAGTCTTCCTCCTGTTATTCTTATTATTTATTTCATTATTTAAATTCTCTCTTAATTAAACGACAAATAAAACATTCTTTTTTCGAAACTCGTGCAAAATGTGGTGTACTATTTCCCTTCCTGATATTTGACTCTTTCGTTATTTTCTGTTTGTCTTATATTAATCTTTTTTCGTTGCTTTTCTTTTTGTCTTCAGTTTTTATTTATTTACCTCTTTTCTTTTTTCTTTCATTTTCGTTATTACTATGTTTTTTAATTTTTAGTACTTTGCTCAAATAGTTTATGTCCCTTAGTTCTCACGAGCATTTTTTATTTGATCTTAATATCGAAAGTACTGTTAAATAAAATAAAAAAAAATAGTAGGCGAAGCTATAAAGAATACAGAAAACCTTAATATCCAATAAATTAAAGAAGAGTTGAAAATTGATGAAATTGAAATGGTGAGTAAGAATAATGAAACCCCTACGTATCTTAGAGACTATACAACCCAAAGTTATATGGAACTTTTCTCGCTATACGCAGACATACTATAACCGCTAATAATTTTGGAATCAAACTAGCTATAATCCAAATGATTCAACGACCCGTACAATTTTTTGGTTTATCTAGCAACAGTCGAATGCTCATGTTTCTACGTTAGAAACACGTGACACATTTAAACAAAATGGGGTAAATGATGATGCTATAAGATTACTACTTTTTTCTTTTACCCTAAAAGATAAGGCTAAAGCGCGCCTAAATTCTCTTCCCTCAAGTTTTATAACTACATAGGACCAATTCGTTTCAAGTTTCTTAACTAAATATTTTTCACCAATTAAAACAATGAAATTTAGGAATGGCATAACTAATTTTGTTCAAGATAGTGGAGAATCATTATAGGAAGCTTGATAAAAATTTAAAGACTATTTGAAAAGTTGTCCACACCGCGAACTCTAAATGAATGAAAGTTCAAATTTTTTATAATGGTTTGAAAGTGGCGCTAGGGTTATAGTAGATGCGGCAAGTGGAAATAATATAACAAGCCACCCAAAGATACATAGGATTTATTCGAAGAGATGGCTTCTATGCGATGTCAATGACCAAATGAGAGAAGTTGTAGCGCCAACCCAGGACTAGGGTCTCGGCACGCTGCCATCCGTCATACTTGCTAGGAGAGATACAAGGTGTCGATAACATTTATATGTATGTCGATATACATATGTATCGAAACAGCAGAAGCAACATAAATAAACAAGTCATTATCGACATGCAACATACATCATCTCTAAATCTGAATACATCAGAGTATCATCAATACAAAAGATCCAATACAAGTCTGAAATAAACAAAAGTACAAACTATAACAGCTGGGACACTCTAGCTCCTCACGGGTATCCTACCCTCGGCTCATCGTCAATAAAGTCTGAATCCTGCTCTCGGGGCTCTGCAAGATGATAAAAAAAAGAATGAGCGATAATGAATCGTCCAGCAAGTATGCCCACTCGGATTTGTCATGTGGAACGTGCATGGGAGACGGGGTGATAAAATGAATGCAGGTACAATTAATGAAAGTTAAATTGTCTCCATTCACAAATAACGAACAACTGGTGCAAGTAAATATGAACATCACATAATCGTATAAAGTGCGTGGACAAATTTTTATTTTGCATTTATCTAAGTTTCATGGAAAAATCATCCATCACTTGTTCAATCTTATTTTTTCCAAACCGTGTCCTATGCTAAGTTCCAACATATCATGCCTAACTTTCTATTCTTGCTAAGAATAATTCAAGACAATTCCAAGTGGAATTTTCGGCCAACAAGTTGATGCCAAGGTGGACCAATCATTGTGTTTTATTTTGCCAAGTGTACAAGGCCAACCAATGATGAGAAGACATTTAGAATTGATGATGAAGATGGTGACACATGTGCATTCTTATCTTCAAGGCTCAAATCACACTATAAATAGAGGCAATGGTGAAGAAGATGAAACACACTTGAAGCTCACAAGCATTTGTTGAATTGTCTAGCTTTCATCTTCATCTTCTTGTTGTTATTGTTTTGTCCATAGTAGCAAAGGTGTTCTTGTTGTGTTTTGGTGAGCTACAAGCCTCTTGAGCTTCATTTATAATATTGATCAGCCATCTTTATAAGGCTACATCAATAGGTGTTAGAGGAGTTGCAACTAAGTGTTGCTTAGAAGGTGATTATCCAAGTCTTGAGTAGGGTTGGCGTATAACCCAAGGATCAAGCTTGGCTCTTGTTGTAAGATGTTCATTTCATAGTGAAATCCAAGGAAAGGTGTTCCTTGGGACTGGAGTAGGTCACATTGACCGAACCAGGATAAATCCTCGGTGTTCTTCTCTTGTTTCTTTATTTCTTCTTTCTGCCCGTTGTTGACTGCAGATTTCACACAACTTCACACAATTTTAAAAAATAGCTAAACATTTTCAAAATTCGTGATTTTTGGTGGAGTTATGCTTCAGATTGTTAGCTTTTATTTGCAACAATAATCACTTGATTTGAGCAAGAGAAAATTAGTCTTTCAGTCTTTGCAAGATAACTGCTCCAATCTGGCTGCAATCTGACCAGTTTTGAGAAACCTTAAATTCTGTATTTTTCAAGAATTGTTTAAGGTCAGGGTCTTTTGTAAACTTCATCTGCACATCCTAAGGAGTGTTTTGATATAAAGATCAACCTTTTTGGTTGAGTATTCAAAGAGAAACACTATTTTCAAAATCAGCAACATTCTGTCCAATTCTGTCTAGATTGACCATCTGAATCTTTTATTTGTTTGAAGGGTCAAACGATCTTATTTTTGTCTAATTTTTGGACAAAGTCTTGTTAACTCATTGGAGTTCAATTCTGAAAAAGTTTCATAATTTGTGGAGTTGTTTACAATTATTTGTGAATTTTTTTAAAAAAAAGGTTCTGAATCTGAGGTGGTTTCAGATTCTGTTTTCAAAGGGGATTTTAACAAAGAGTTGTAGTGTAATTTCCGCTAACCACTATTCACCCCCCCTCTACTGGTGTTTATTGCAGGTGCACGGTCCAACATTTGGTATCAGAGCCAGACCAACACCACTCAAAAGAAGCAAGATTCAACACCATACGAACAATACAAGGCCAAGAAACAACGATTCATTATATACTACTTGTCTCAAATCCAAGGTACATACTATGGCTATTGTTTCTCACAAAGGTGAGTTGGAAGGTATGTCTACACAACGCCCTCCTCTTTTTGATGGCAATAATTTTGTTCATTGGAAACTAAGAATGAGGCTATTCTTAATGGCAATAGACATCGATTTATGGTATATAGTTGAAGATGGGCCGTACATTCCAATGAAAGTTGTACAAGTTAGTGGAGTAACTCAAGAGGTTGAAAAATATAAAAGTGAATGGTCATCGAATGATAAAAAGAAAATGTCCATGAATGCTAAAGCTGTGCAATTACTTTTAAATGGACTTACAACTTCTGAAGCAGGATATGTGTCAAATTGCACAAGCGCACACGACATGTGGAAATCACTTGTATTAAAGCATGAAGGTACTAGTGGTGTTAAAGAGTCAAAAATAAACATGCTTATGACTGAATTAGAGACTTTCAAAATGTTGTCGAACGAATCCATAACATCTATGGATTTGAGGATTACTAATATTTTCAATGCCCTTGAAGCTTTAGGAAAGTCATTTTCAAATAGTGAAAAGGTTCAAAAGGTGCTACGAAGCCTTCCTGCTGAATGAGATCCAAAGGTGACTGCAATCGAGGAGACAAAGTCAATCACTAAGATAGATGAATTGATCGGGTCTCTTAAAGTCTATGAGGTAAAACTGAACCAACGAAAGTCTGAATCGTCTAAGTCATCCGGTAAGTCAATAGCTTTCAAAACAACCGAAACACATGCTAGTAACGATGATAGTAATAGTGATACTGAATTAGACGATGACTTGATATTGATAGCTAGAAAACTTAGAAAGTTTTTCAAACGTCCAAATAGGAATAAACAACGTAATTCTTCTTCTTCTTCTTCTCAACCTAGGAAAAATAACACAAATAAATGGTATAACAAAGAATTAAAGTGTAATAAATGCGGTCAAAAAGAACATATTTCATACGATTGTCCCACGAAGAAAAATAATAATAATAACAACAATAATAAACAAGCCAAGGACAAGGAGGCTCAAACGACAAAGACAAAGGAGTCTAAGGCAAGAAAAGGGAAACGAGCAATGAAGGTGAGCACATGGAGCGACTCATCCAACTCAGAATCCGAAACTGAGGAAGCTCAATTCTGCTTTGTATCCAACGAGGTATGTTCTTATTCTGATAGTGATTCTGATAGTGACATGACATTTGATGAAATGTATGAAGAATTTCTAAGAATGCATGCTCACTGTAAGAGGCTCTCTAAAGAAAAGGAGAAACTAGTTGAAGAAAATGACAAGTTGAAGACGTCCAACTTGGAATTTTCCGATCAATTAGAATCTTTTAAACAAGAGTCTTCTGATACTCTTGATTCTTTAGAGAATAAAATTGAATCATATAGGAAAGATGAACAAAAGTTACAAATGGAAAATAAAATGTTAAAATCCAAGTTAGAAAGTTGTGAAAATGAAATAGTGCAATTTAAGTCTTCTAAATTTACCTTAGAAAAAATGAGAGAACAATTTAAATCTGGTGCAAATATGTTAGATACACTTATATCATCACAAAAGTATGGAAATGATAAAACTGGATTGGGATATAAAGAAGAAGATGACAAATTAGATAAAAAGACTAAGTTTGTATCATCAACTATGAAACAACCTTATAAAGTTATAAAAACAAACTTGCCTGCTAAATCTTCTTCTACTCCTTCTTCTTCTTATTCAAAGATAAAGATGCAGCATGCACCCATAAAAACACACACGCATAACTATACATCTAGGCCAAACTTTGCATCTAGACAACCTAAAAATTATGCCTATATATATACAAATGCAACGAGACATAATAAAATGCATTCAACATATTATGAACCTAAGTATAGGCAACACTCTTATAAGTCTTATAGGAATGCCTATGAACACACTTCTACTGTGTCATTCAAGAAACAAAATCGCATGCCTTATGCACATTATAAAATTCGGCCATCCTATAATGATTATCAACCACGACACAACATGTATAACAATGCATCTTCACTTATGTGGAATAATCATGTCTATGCTAATTCTTCTTATTTTCCAAATTATAACAATGCTAAAAATGTGCCTAGAAGATATATTCAAGTTTGGATACCTAAGGGATATCTAAACAAGAATAGTGCCCCTAACATTCAAGGACCTAAATAAAGGTACCTAAAACTTTGTCTCCATTGTAGGAAAAATGCAAGGAATGCAAGAAGGAGGCAAAGTCAAAGAATTTGAAAACCAAATGGTTTTTAGATAGTGGATGTTCGAGGCATATGACGGGGAACCCCAAACTATTCATCGAATTGGAACATATCAAGAATGGAGGAAAAGTAACATTCAGTGACAACAACAAATGACAAGTTGTTGGAAAAGGAACAATTGGGGACCCTAACACATTTCAAATACGAAATGTGTTATTAATAAGCAATCTATCTTATAATTTACTTAGTATTTCTCAACTTATAGATTGTGGTTATAATGTCTCATTTCTTTCCAATTCTTGTGATATAATAAATGAAAAAGGAGAAACGGTTTTAAAAGGAAATAGAGATGGAAATATTTATACTCTTACCTTAGATAACATGTTAGATGCTAAGGTTAAGTGTCTAATATCACATGACTTAGATGTAAATTTATGGCATAGAAGATTAGGCCATATAGGAATTTCGACTATTAAGAAATTGTCTAAGAAGAATTTAATTAGAGGAATGCCTAAGTTAGACTTAGATAATTTTCAAATGTGTGAAACATGTATTAAGGGAAAACACATTAAAGAAACCTTAAAACCAAAACATGAAGTGAGTACTAGTCATGTACTAGAATTGCTTCACTTAGACTTATTTGGTCCAAGTAGGACAAGAAGTCTAGGTGGACATTACTATGTGTGTGTCATAGTAGATGATTACTCACGCTACACATGGACATTGTTCTTTACACACAAAGACGATGCTCCATTAGCAATCGAAACCCTTATCAAGCAACTTGAAAACATTTACGAAGAAAATGTTAAAAGAATTAGAAGTGATAGAGGTGGAGAATTTAAAAATAAAGACGTAATCAAATTTTGTGAACTACATGGAATAAAACATGAATTCTCACCACCTAGAACACCACAACTCAATGGAGTTGTTGAACGTAAAAATAGAATGATTCAAGAAGTTGCTAGGACAATGCTTTGTGAAAAATAAATTACCTAAATATTTATGGGCTGAAACTGTTAGTTGTGCATGCTATATTATAAATAGGCTTACTATTAGAAAGAAATTAAATAAAACGCCTTATGAATTGCTAAACAATAGACAACCTAAAATAGATTATCTTAAAGTATTTGGATGTAAATGTTTTGTGCTAAACACTAAGGATAATCTAGATATATTTGAACAAAATTCTATTGAATGCACATTTGTTGTGTATTCAACTAACTCAAGAGCATATAGGTGTTATAATCCTGCATCTAGAAAAATAATTTAATCCATACATGTGAAATTCAATGAAAATGCATGCTTTGAAGTTAGTGATAAACATCAACATAAACAAGAAACAAATGTTGAAAATATGTTTGATGATGATGTAATACTTGAGCCTGTACTTGATCATCTAGAACCAACTCCCCCTGAAGAAGACATACATGAACCCTTAGATGATATAAATGAAGAAACTTTCTAATTGGAAGATAATGTAACTAATGATCCAATTACATATGATAACGTTCACACTAATGAAACATTTGAACAAGATAAGGGTGAGCCTAGTCAATCTAGGAATTGGTGGCACCCTAGAGAATTAATCATTGGGGATCCAAGTGTTGGGGTTAGAACACGTAGAAACATAAGTCAACTTGAAGGACATAGCTTAGTCTCACACATAGAACCTAAGAATGTTAAGGAAGCCTTAGGTGACATATCATGGATAGATGCTATGCATGAGGAATTAAATCAATTCACAAGGAACAATGTGTGGGACTTAGTACCTAAACCCAAAAACAAGTCAATAATAGGAACGAAATGGGTGTTTAGGAATAAGATGGACGAACAAGAAAATATTACAAGAAATAAGGCTAGAATAGTCGCACAAGGTTATAATGAACAAGAAGGAATAGATTATGAAGAAACCTTTGCACCCGTTGCACGACTAGAAGCAATTAGATTGTTACTTGCGATTGCAAGTCTAAGTAATATTAAACTCTTCCAAATGGATGTCAAGAGTGCATTCTTGAATGGATACATCCAATAAGAGGTATTTGTCAAACAACCCCCTGGATTCAAAGATCCAAAGAATCCTATTCATGTTTATAAGCTTAAGAAAGCTTTATATGGTTTGAAACAAGCTCCAAGAGCTTGGTATGATAGATTTGCAAACTTTCTTATTGCAAATAATTATCAAAGGGAAACCATAGACAACACATTATTCCTAAGAAGAAAAGGTAATGATTTGTTAATAGTTCAAATATACGTAGATGATATTATCTTTGGTTCAACTAACCCTACCTTAGTAAAAGACTTCGAAGAGTGTATGAAGTCAGAATTTGAAATGTCAATGATAGGAGAGTTGAATTATTTCTTAGGACTTCAAATCAAACAAACCCCTCAAGGAATTCACATTAGCCAACTTAAGTATGTCAATGATATGATTAAGAAGTTTGGATTTGAAGATTTGAAACCTACAACTACCCCTATGAGTGTTAGTACCAAACTTGATAAGGATGAAAATGGTAAACCTTTTGATGACACACTTTATAGGTCTATGATTGGCTCATTGTTATACTTAACTGCATCAAGACCTGATATTATGTTTAGTGTGTATGTGTGCTAGGTTTCAATCTTGTCCTAAGGTATCACATTACAATGCAGTGAAAAAGATCTTTAGATATCTTAAGCATACACCTCACTTAGGACTGTGGTATGATAGAAACGCTAAGTTGGAATTACACTCATATAGTGATGCTGATTATGGTGGTTGCAAATTAGATAGAAAGTCCATTACCGGTACATGTCAATTCATAGGAACCAACTTAATCTCTTGGATTTCTAAAAGCAAGCTAGTGTAGCTCTTTCTATCACTGAAGCCGAGTATATTGCTATGCGTTTATGTACTACCCAAATACTTTGGCTTAAACAGCAACTTAGTGATTTTGGCATTAAAATGAAAAGATTCCAATTTTCTGCAATAGCACAAGTGCAATCAATCTTTCCCGGAATCCGACGCTTCATTATAAGGCCAAACACATTGAGGTGCGATACCACTTTCTTCGCGATCATGTTCAAAATGAGGATATAGTGATAAACCATATAAGAACTGATCACCAAATCGCTGACATCTTTACCAAACCCCTTAATCAAGCCACTTTTGAAAACTTACGAGCCAAGTTAGGTATGATGACTTACGATACCATTGTGTAGTTATATCTTTTGCATGATTTGCAAAATAAAGGGGGAGATAGAATAAGAACATGATTTTAGTTGGTAAGTCATGGATTTTAGTTGGTAGTGATTTTAGTTGGTAAGTCATGGATTTTAGTTGGTAAGTAAGTCATGATGACTTATATGCTAAGTTTTAATTGGTATAAATGTTGGAGCATAGGTTAAGGGGGAGAGTATGAGTTGAGGGGGAGCAACATACTATTTATAAGTTGAAAACATTTGGTTAAATTTTTGGTTATAAGTTGTGACATTAAAATCATGTTAGGTTATTTTGAAAATCATCGAAAAGGGGGAGAATGTTGAGAAATATGTTTGGATAATTTTGAAAGTCATGATTTTAAGTGGTGAATACTTAAAAATGTCACACAGGGTGTTATATGTGATTAAAAGTTGAAAAAGTTGAAAAAGTTGACATCGATCTCTCAGATTGTTGCACATCGATCGATCTATGTACATAGATCTCTCACATCGATCGATCTATATAAGGCAGAAAAGTTTGAGACCTTTCTGTGAGACATCGATATCTAAACCTGAGACACATCGATCGATCGATGTACATCGAACTCTCACTTCGATCGATCGATGTACATTCAGAGGCAAACTCTGAAACTTTCTGTGAGACATCAATCTTGTCAATTGTTATCTATTTATTTCTTCTTCAAAAATCTGAGTTGCTGCACATATATTCATGTTTAAAAACGTGAATATGTTGGTGGATATGATGTGGAGTTCATTTTATGAGTTGGAGACAAATGGACCAACCAAAAAGGAGCTAGTTGGCAAAATTGCCAACTTAGAAATTTCAAATGACATCAACGGCTATATGACTTTCTTGGGTGTTTTTCAGCAGATTTTTGGAAGTCAAATGGAGCTCTCACATGTCCTATTATGGTGCTTGAAGTTGGAGATAATTTGGTGGTATTATCCTTTCTTATTTTATTAAGAAAAATTCAAAATGTATTATTGGAAAAAACTTGGTAGCCAACGGCTACTACTCTTCTTTGAAGCTAAATTTTAAGTTTGCAATTTTCAAGGCCACATGCCTATTCTCAAGCAAGGAGTTGAGGTTATCTTGGTGCATTTATCTTCTCCATATTATCTATTCTTGCTAAGGATAATTCAAGACAATTCCAAGTGGAATTTTCGGCCAACAAGTTGATGCCAAGGTGGACCAATCATTGTGTTTTATTTTGCCAAGTGTACAAGGCCAACCAATGATGAGAAGACATTTAGAATTGATGATGAAGATGGTGACACATGTGCATTCTTATCTTCAAGGCTCAAATCACACTATAAATAGAGGCAATGGTGAAGAAGATGAAACACACTTGAAGCTCACAAGCATTTGTTGAATTGTCTAGCTTTCATCTTCATCTTCTTGTTGTTATTGTTTTGTCCATAGTAGCAAAGGTGTTCTTGTTGTGTTTTGGTGAGCTCCAAGCCTCTTGAGCTTCATTTGTAATATTGATCAGCCATCTTTATAAGGCTACATCAATAGGTGTTAGAGGAGTTGCAACTAAGTGTTGCTTAGAAGGTGATTATCCAAGTCTTGAGTAGGGTTGGCGTATAACCCAAGGATCAAGCTTGGCTCTTGTTGTAAGATGTTCATTTCATAGTGAAATCCAAGGAAAGGTGTTCCTTGGGACTGGAGTAGGTCACATTGACCGAACCAGGATAAATCCTCGGTGTTCTTCTCTTGTTTCTTTATTTCTTCTTTCTGCCCGTTGTTGACTGCAGATTTCACACAACTTCACACAATTTTAAAAAATAGCTAAACATTTTCAAAATTCGTGATTTTTGGTGGAGTTATGCTTCAGATTGTTAGCTTTTATTTGCAACAATAATCACTTGATTTGAGCAAGAGAAAATTAGTCTTTCAGTCTTTGCAAGATAACTGCTCCAATCTGGCTGCAATCTGACCAGTTTTGAGAAACCTTAAATTCTGTATTTTTCAAGAATTGTTTAAGGTCAGGGTCTTTTGTAAACTTCATCTGCACATCCTAAGGAGTGTTTTGATATAAAGATCAACCTTTTTGGTTGAGTATTCAAAGAGAAACACTATTTTCAAAATCAGCAACATTCTGTCCAATTCTGTCTAGATTGACCATCTGAATCTTTTTATTTGTTTGAAGGGTCAAACGATCTTATTTTTGTCTAATTTTTGGACAAAGTCTTGTTAACTCATTGAAGTTCAATTTTGGAAAGTTTCATAATTTTTGGAGTTGTGTACAACTATTTGTGAATTTTAAAAAAAAACAGATTCTGAATCTGAGGTGGTTTCAGATTCTGTATTCAAAGGGGATTTTAACAAAGGGTTCTAGTGTAATTTCCCCTAACCACTATTCACCCCCTCCCCTCTAGTGGTGTTTATTGCAGGTGCACGGTCCAACAATATACACACTTGACCTATACACTTTTCTTTATGATCATGTAGCACACTTTTGATTTCAACACTTTCAAACAGTTGCATGTTGGTTTCCATTATATATATGAATTTAAGAGACATCATCATGATAATGATCATGATGAAACTTACATGCTAACACATAGAATGATGGAAATCATGAAAACATACATCCTTAAGCCATGATCATCCAAATTACACTTCATGAAGAAGGTGATGAATCATGGTGAAAGTGGCGACCCAAAACAGCCCCAACCATGGATGTTATGCATAAATATGACATGATAATCATCAAGAAACAATCTTTGATGGTCAGGCATTAATTATGATACATCAAAATTATGTTAAATCAAGACCATCAATATGCGTGGACACTAAAAATCATCAAGAAACACATATGTGATGATCATCATGTAAACACATAAGAATATGATTCAATGTGTGGTTCTTAGCACACTTTTTTCCAAGAAAGTGTGACATGTAACCAACACTTTTTATGAAATGAGACATGCATGCCTAATATTCCACTATATGTGACATGCATATACATATGAGACCTATACATGTCCTAAAATTCATATGCATGACACTTTTTATATCATCAAAGTCGTATGTAAACACATATCCAAGAATCACACACAAGTATTCACATAAAAGACATGCAAGAACACTTTTTGCATAATCATAGGAGAAAAGATTCTTGAACATTATGCATGCATGATCCATGTTTGTAGATGAATATAAATGATACATTTTTGGACATTGATGAAGAAACTAAGAAGAATACTTACCTTTTTCCTTGAACTTTAGACTTAAAAACAAAAGATTTCTTCCTTCCTACTCTTGGGTACCCCTAGGCCTAATGGTGATAATGGAAGGAGAAATGGTTAATTTTTGAAGGATGAACACTAAGAAATCTCTAAGATCAATTCTTAACAAGAACTCACCTTGAAATTCTTTGAAGTTTCCTACTTTTCAACTTAGGAAACCTCTTCCTTTCCCTTGAGCAAACATTTGGCCTAGGGAAGAAATGAGGAAGAAAAATGAAGCCATTTAGAAGAGAAATAGAAACGAAGATGGCTAGGATAGGTGGTATAGGTTCTTACCTTCAAGTTCTCTACACTTCAGAGTTGTTTCCTTCAATTGAAGTTGAAGAATTTTTTTCTTCTTATCTTGAGATAGGCCACAGTTTTGGGTGGAGGAAAGGGGCTTGGAGACTTTGATTCCTTCCTTGGTAAGATGAGAGAAAATGATTCTTTGTTAGAATAAAATTAGAATGAAAAGGAGTGGAAGAAATGAAATTAAATCCTCCTTTTTCTCCCCTTGGTGTTCTCAGCTTAGGGAGTTCTTGGAAGCTTGAAGAGCTTACTTTTTCTCTTATGAAGAGAGAGGTGTTCTTGGATGAAGTGAAGATGGAGTGAAAGAGAATGGAAGAAAATGGGGTTCTTCTCTTCTTCCTTGTATAGCTCTCAGTTTGGAGGGGGAGAGAATGGGCTTGGAAGATGTCTTTTTGATTGAGGAGAAAAGAAAGAAGTGTGGCGAACTTGTTGAAATGAATTTTGAGTAAGGATGGAAATGTTTGGAGTGTGGATGACATGAAAAAGAAGGGGCCCCTAAATCTCGTCTTTGGTAAAAGTGATTTATCTTGAAAATGGTAAGACTAAAGACAAAAGGAAGAAGAGATGGGAATGAAATTCTTGTTTGGAGTAAAAAAAGGTGGATAATGATAGCTTTCATATATGGAAGAATGGAATGACTAGAGTTTTGTAAGTAAGTATTCTTCCCCTTGTTGTCTTGCCTTGTCTGAAATTCAATGACAATGGAAGAATGTCATCATGACATTTATGTAAAGGAGCAAGAAGAGATGTGATGGGAGAATGATTTCATCAAAAATTATTAGTGGAGGGTGGAGTGTCGTAAGGCTTAAATTCTTACTTATTTGCATGCCCATGGCAGACCTAATGATGGAGGGAAGTGGGCCGATTTTGCTTGAAAGTGGGAAGAGGAATGACAAGGAGAGAATGCATGTTGTTTGATTGCTTGAAGATGGAGGTGATGTAGGATATGACAAAATGATAAGGCTTGTTGGAAGAAAGTGGGTATGTGTTGGACACTTGTTCATTCCTTAAGTTGATGTAGGAAGATTAGTTTTAGTGGATAAATAAAATAATCTTCCAGTCGCACTAACTAGGTAGGTGGCGGTCAAGGGGTATTGGTGGGTGGAATAGGGTAAATTTTTAGTCTACCTCAATTTTCATGTCCTACATTCCTTTTACTTTTACTTAAATGTATAATAATGCATGTGTCCTATTTCTGATTTCATTAAGTCATTTGACCTAATTCCTTTGTTGCTTAGGGTTTAATTTATTCGCTTGATGTGTGCCAAAATTTTTACCTGTACAACTTAGCGCGACACAACGATTTATTTAATTCTATTCGGTATGCCCTATCTTAATCTCATAAATTCCTTTGTTTTACTTTCCCTTAAAGGCTCGGAGTTGAGGGTCGTAATATTCCCCTTTACAAAAAGTTTCATCGTCAAAACTTGTGTGTTGAGTCATAATCAGTTGCGTAATATAGCTCTACTTAATCCTTCCTTGGTATGTGTTGCTAACAATATAGATAACCTAGTGTTCCTACTAGGGAATGGACAAGTCTTTCTAAATTTTAATTTACGTAATTATAATTTAGAACCCTAATTAATTTGCTTACAACTAGTATCCGTTTTTACCTTTGAAACCACCAGCTATAGTGGTTCATACCTGCTCCTTGCGAAAACAGTGTCTTAAGCGACTTCGTATGAAATTCTAATATTTCAACTTGAGCCGACTGGTTCCGGTCAAGTAGTCCAATGTTCTCAGAATCAGTACTTAACCCAAGATGTTTAATAACTTATCATTCCTCGGTCTTTACTTTAGTAGTGGGTGCTTTTCGCTATTGATTAGTTTCTCTAATGTGACTAATACTTCCAACCTATTCTGACAATAGTAGATTTATCGTCTTAAACTTTTTTGTACTCTTGTACAATCTCCTATACCCAGCTCTATCCATTATAATGCTAATAAGTTGTTACTGAGTGTAATCTTTTAACATTGTAACTTTTGTCCAACACTATTCTTACTTATAACTAAGATCAATACGTAGGTTATCGATCATCCTATCGAAGAATTCCTCGTTAAGTTTGAAGTATTTCAATTTCTCCATGCTTCCGCTGCGCGACTTTGACACATCGCTTTTCTTTATTTGATTATTTTAACTAATTCTAACTCAGTTAGATCCCAGTTGCATGTCACTCGTTATTCGTTCATGCTTACTACTAACTCGGTACAAACCTATTCAGTTTGAGCCAAATAACCCGACATTTGCTCTGATGTGTTGAATTCACTTAACTCAAAATTGTAATAATCTCTTATTCCACTTTCTTTATCAAAGTAGCATGCGCTCGTTGCTAATGATTAATATCACTAATGAGGCTAATATTTTTGACATATTTCGATAATGTTATCTTTAACATCATATTTATATTATAAACTCCTTATCTGATATTTTCGCTAACTTCGCTGTTCCAATTATTAATACATCATTCCTTAGGAATTATCATCCTACTAAACTAAATCATCTCTTAGTGGCTACAATCCTCATTAATCAGGAATCAAGTTTCTAACACCCGTAACAATAATCGTGATTTTACTACGTAACTGAATATACTTGTCATGGCATCCAGGGCATCTAAAACTTTCGCGTCAGTCTCCACATGAACTCGAGCCTTAACCCGTGAATGCCCTCTCTGCTGCACAGCTCTTGATGGCACATTTCTCTGCTCCGTGCATTCTCTCAGCAGGTGTCCTATCTACCGCAACCTAAACACGCGCCGATCCTTGTCCAGCACTCTCTAGTATGTTGCCTCTGGCAAGTAAAACATCGAGGAATGGCTGGTGGCAGTGGGAACTGCTGTTGAGGCTGGCGCTAACGATGCGGCTGACTGTTGATGGGGTCGTCTGCCTGCCCCCCTCCGTTGGAATTTGGCTCGCTGTCCAGCCTAATCATTAGTATCTTCTCAAGGCCTCTTATCTCTGGCCTCCTTGTTTACTGCAAAACAACGTGCTCCACTCGGTAGCAAACGTCCAATAACTCTCCAAAAATTCTTGAGTTTGTGTTAACAATCTACGTCTAAATCCAAGAATTCAGGCTGCATTAGAACTTAATCATCTTTAGGCTCTCATCAGTCATCGTTGAAGGAACAAATCGGCCCCGTCTGGTGAATCGGTTAGCGTACTCGGGAAAAATGATACCTGGCTCCTGCTTTAGTGACTCTAACTCTCCAATCCTCTGAATAATTATTGGCGGAGGAATGTAAAACTTAAAGAACTCCTCTAGAAACTTCGTTCATGCAACAAGTCGGGGCAATGGTTGGATGTTAGTCTTCTACCACTGATTGGCTTCACCAATTAGAAATGGACAAATAACCTGTGTCATCATCTCATCAAGCACTTGTATCAACTCAAAGCAGTTCTTGACCTCGTCTAACCATTCCTGTGCATCATCCGGATCAAGACCTCCCTCGAAATTCAAAGCATGTGCTCTCCTAAGCTCTGCCGAAAAAACAGGTGGCTATTTGCTGCTATGGCGGTGGGGGTGGTGGTCCTGCTTGAACATCCCCAATGGCTTGAGCAAGATGTATCTGGGTGTCAAATAAGGTCTGAGGATCGGGGAGTTACCTGAGCAGGTCTATCAGTATGAACTATCCTTTGATGTCGCGATACCATGACAAGTTAGTCACTGTCCTTAAAGCAATTTTGCTCCTACCAAAGAGTAAGGTAGTCTTCAAGCAAATGCTTCCCAGGATATAACGATTATCTTCCTTCCCTTTTCTCTAGGGGAGAAATATTGAACTTGCTTGTTGAAGGTAATGAAAGAGAAGAAGGAGATGAAGAAGAATGCTAAGAGTTTTCTTAAGTTTTGCAAGAAAACAATTGTATATGTTGAATATACCAAGATCTCATATATATAGATCTTGGGGTGTGTTTGAAAGCCCTTTTGAAACAAGTCTCACCCTCTTTTCAACCTCCAATAGCAGTTGATTACCGTTCATAGGCGAAGTGAGATGAACCTTGGACCAAAAGTTGCAATTCAAGCTGAACAGTTATGTCCGCTGGCACATCGATCGATCACATCGATCGATCGATGCCACTTCGTTCAATCGATGTGATCGATCGAAGTCGGACAGAAACTTTCACTTATCATTCTGTCTTACATCAATCGATCACGACATCGATCGATCGATGTCACATAGATCGATCGATGTGATCGATCTATGTTGGACAGAATGCTTCCAGAGTTGCAACATACCACATCGATCAATCGGAGTATACATCGATCGATCGATGTCTCTTACATTAATCGATCCAAGTCGTCCAGAACACTTAACTTTATTCCAGCGTTCACTTGGTTCGATCCAGCCTAGACATAGATCGATCCAAGTGACCTATTTCAAGATTAAAGTGTTCATTACATCACTTCAAACTCCCAAACAACCTTATATAAGTTTTATATAAGTTTGGAGCATTTAGGAAGAGTACTTTAACGTAATTTTCTAACAAGGTAAACATGGATGCTTCCTATATCCACGGGATGATGGGAAGGTTGGGGCTTTGGGCACGGTCCTAAAGGACCACAAGGGAGTGCTTTATATAGGCTAAGGCAGTGCTGGTCCCCTACTGTTCCAATGTCTTGCTCCTGGAAACTGCGACAATTAGCACAGCTTGTAGTTGGGGTGGGGATATGTGGCTACAGGGGTTGATCAATTAGAGTGACGCTATGCAAGCTGTCCAATTTTCCATAGAATCAGGAGGTCATATATGAAATGGCCATGGGTGTGCCATTGTTGTGCAATGCTTGCTTAAAGACAGATTGGAGGCTTCAATGGGTTCCAACGATGGCTAACTAGACAGCGGCCGCTTGGGCTTCAGGGAGGTATTTGGACTGTCCCCCTCTTTTGCTTCCTCACTAGTTTGTCTAGTGACGGATTTGCGAACTTAGATGCCGTTGTATTTTGGAATGAAAACTCTTTTCATTGAGATCATTTGAGTACAATTGGTCCTAATTCATATTAGTTTCTATAACTATACAAATGGTAAGTATGATTTGACTTGATGAGATATGATACGATTGCAGTCTATCCCTAATTAAGGTAGGATTTTATACGATCATATTCTTGATTCTCTAACACTCTCCCTCAAGTTGATCATTCGGTTCTCCGACGTGCAACTTACAAAGTGTCGTCTCGAAAATTCTACCATTCATTGTTTTGGAAAGTATGTCGACAAGCTGATCTTTGGATCGCCAAATGGAACTTCCACGATCCCTTCATCAAGTTTCTGCTTTATAAAGTGTCTGTTTACCTCGATGTACTTTGTGTGATCATGTTGTACCGGGTTTTCCAAAATACTTATTGATGCTTTGTCGTAACACTTTAACTTTGCTGGAGTCTGAACTGGGAAACCAATCTCTTTCAATAACTTTTTGAGACACAGAACTTCCACGATTCCTTTAGCGATTCCTCTGAACTCTCCTTCTGCGCTTGACCTTGCGACTACCTTCTATTTTTTTACTTTTCAATGTCACAAGGTTTCCTCCTACTAAAGAGAAATATCTGACATTGATCTTTTATCAACTAGATTACCTACCCAATCTGCATCAGTATATACTTCCACTTCTAGATTTTTGTGATTTCTGAACTAGATTCCTTTCTCGGGCATCTTCATTGGAAACCTCACGATCTGCATGACAGCTTCCATATGGTCTTTCTGAGGCTTATGCATGAATTGGCTTATAACTCCAATTGCGTATGCAATATCTGGCCTTGTGTGAGAAAGATAGATGAGTTTTCCTATCAGTCTCTGATACTGTCCTTTGTCTACTTTTGGTGCAGTTTCTTGAACTTGCAATCTTTGATTGGTTGTCATTGATGTGTCTCTGGGCTTGCAATCAAGCACCCTACTTCGGTCAAGAGATCAAGTATATATTTTCTCTGTGATATGAATATGCCATGTTCTGACCGGTGCACCTCGATTCCTAGAAAATACTGAAGCATCCCTAAGCCTTTCATCTCAAATTCTATGAACAAGCTATTCTTGAGTCGTACCATCTCTTCTTCGTCACTCCCTCTGATAACCATGTCATCCACATATATAATAAGACATGTAATCAGCTTACCCCTTTATTTGAGAAACAACGTGTGGCCTGCATTATTTTTCTTATATCTATTTTGCTTCATAACAAGTGTGAACCTGCCAAACCACACCCGGGGGGATTGTTTAAACCCACAAAGAGCTCACTTAAGCCTATAGACTTCATTCCTTTGAAAATCTCCTCCGAAACCAGGCGGTGCTTCTATGTAGACTTCTTCATTCAATTCACCATGTAAGAAGGCATTTTTCACACCAAATTGATACAACGGCCAGTCTTTATTAACCGCCATAGAGAATAAGACTCTGCTCGTGTCAATCTCCGCTGATGGAGAAAAGGCCGCAGAATGGTCAATTCCATAAGTTTGTGTATATCCTTTTTCTACTAACCTGGCCTTATATTGCTCGATTGTGCTGTATGCTTTGTACTTGACTATAAACACCCACCGGCATCCTACTGGTTTTTTCCCTTTTGGCAGCACACATTTTTCCCAAGTATTGTTTTTCTTCAAAGCATCCATTTCTACTTCAACTGCTGCCTTCCATTCTTTTCTTTGGATTGCTTCCTCAGCTGTTCGTGGCACAGATACTTCACAAAGAGATGCAAACAATGCTTCTGACTTTCTGGTCACAGTTAGATTTACTGGGTATATTGAGCATTGAGTCATGTGTCCAGGAGAGCGCCTCTCAGGTGGGACCCCTCTATTTCTCCAGGGAGGAAGACATTGAACCTGCGGCTCACTTAATGGATTAGTTGGCGCAATGGGAAAAACAGTGGGTTCATTAAGAGAATTATCAGTGGGCTCAACAGGAAAATTATCAGTAGGAATACCCAGGAATAACTCACTGACCTCTTGAGAAACATCCATCGAAGGAAGCTTCATGGGATGTAACATGTCGCCCTCAGAACTATCTGTGGTTGATTTGGCAGGCTTGAAGGCGCCATCTGCTTGCCCTTGTTGGCCAGCCTTTGACTCTTTGTAGTTGTTTAACCAGTCGAAAGGTTCAGTTAATGTCTCTCCTTAAACCTGAGAAGTAGTATTTAGTTTCAAGGAAGACACAGTCAAGAGTGACATGAAGACGATGAGTTAGAGGATTATAACAGCGGTACCCCTTTTGATTAGTGGCATAGCCGACAAATATGCATTTTTTAGCACAACCATGTTTTGGTATATGAGTGGAAACAGTACACCCAAAGACCATTGGGGAAAGAGTCAGGACTGAAGGAATATGAGTTTGAGTAGCTAATATCTGGATGGGAGTTTCACGATTAAGAGTGCGTGACGAAAGATGATTCAGAAGATATGTAGCTATGGTTGTTACGGCCCGAGATTCCGGGCTAGTGGAAATGATGAAAATAGAACACAAATGCGATGTTGATGAAATTCCGGTTGAATTTAAATTTTATTTAGAATTAATAAAGACATCGACATTAAATATCGGGGTTAGGAACGTTTAGAAAAATAACCGGAAGATAAGTTAACAGATATAGCGAGACTGATGGGATTAGTTAATGAATGTTTTGGACATACGATGCACTTTAATTAAATTAGTAGGTAATAACATACAAATATAGATATAAACTAAATCAAATAAAAATACCCGATAGGATAACTCTAATACCCACTTTTATCACATTTTCTTTCACTTTATCCTACATAGCACAAAAGACAAACTTTTTCTCTCCCCCAAACCCCTAGGGCCGCCCCACTACCCTCCCAAGTCACTATCCACTTTCTTTTTCTTACACACCTCACCTATCACCATCACCCTCTACTTTTTATTCCACTTTATTCATTTCTCTTTCTTCCATCCCCCTCACCCACGTTATTCCCCATCCTTTTTCCCACTCTATTTTTTTAAATACAAAACCCATTCTTACACTATCTTCTCACACAATAATTCAAACCCCATCATTTCTCTACCTTTTTCCAACCCACTCCACCCACTTTTCACTTTCCTCTCTCCTCTCCATGATAAACAACCGTAAACCCCAAGAAGTAGAAGCCATATTTTCTTCCTTACACTACACACTTTATTATTACACTCCAACTCAACTTCTTCAACCTTCTCTCCTCATTACACAACAAAACAATTCCCTTCTCCTTCTACATTTTCGGCTGCTACTCACCCAAGGCAAAGAGAAGATTTATTCTTCATCTCAACCCACATACCAACTCCTACATCAAGTTTTAAACAACACTCCATCAACTAAGAAAGATTCAAGAAGGTTGTAGCATGTATAATCAAAAGCAAGTAAGGTAAGAATTTTATGAGGTTTAAGTTTGATTCTTCCATATAATTAGTTTCATAAGTTGTACACCAAGGATGAGAAGAAGAAGTGTGTTCTTCAAATCCAAGTAAAGGAATCACCCTCTAAGAGTAAGAAAGTAAATCAAGGCAAGTATTCTTCCTAGATCCTACATGGTTTTACAAATACTAAGTATTTATGTTCATATCAAAGTTGGATCATCATGTAGTATGTTCAAGATTTCTTTTCAAGAAAGTTTAGATCAATGTTTGAGTAATAGATATATATACATATATACACTACACACGCACACTATATATATACACATTATATATATAAACACGCACATATACACACACTCGGTGTATTTTATAAAATATATATGTAGATACATATATATATGTATAAGTGTATAGATCTACATATGTATATACAGATCTACATATATATGGGTATATATATATATATGTATGTATAGATGTGTAGATGCATATATATAAACACATGGTTTTGTATGAAGTTATGAATATTAGTCCAATGTATATGTGAATGGCGGCGCAGGCGATTTGCAGGGATCGAAGGTGACTAGCGGCGTGAGCCGCCGCCGCTATCGGAATCTACATTGCACATCCATTTCCAACCCCCCCTCTTGATTTATCCAATCCGATTCTACCCATCGCCTTTGTCTGGAACGGTTTTGTTACTGATCGCGTTTAGTTCATCACGACTTGGAACATGACAGCGCCACCGCCGTCATTTGCAGCCATCGTTTCAGGAGATACATCATCTCGGTCAATCAACATCTCGCCAAAAACAGTTTCTCGTTATAAATGTATTCCTTTAATCTCGTTTTTGGATTCATAAATCGATGAACTGGCCGCTCCATTCAAATACTCATTAGTGGGTACTTTCTGGTATGGGAGACCTCCATTAAAAGTCATCAGAGATATTTTCGAGAAAATAGGTTTTCATCAGGATCTTCGTATCACTCTCATTGATCAAATGCATATCCTGCTAAATTTTAGAAATGAAGCAGATTATTTACGTTGCTTTTATCGTCGATCATGGCATATATCTGGCTGTCATATGCGTATAACCAAATAGACAGTTGATTTTGATCCCTCCACTGATGTGCCCATTGTACCAATTTGGATTTCACTTCCTGGACTTCCTATCCGTCTACACCGAAAGGAGGCTCTGTTTGAAATTGTTAAACCGATTGGTAGCCCAATCAAACTAGATGTCGCAACAACAGATGGACTACGACCCTCGGTGGCACGTGTATGTGTCGAAGTTGATGTTTCCCAGGAATTGCCTCAAAGGATTTATCTGCAGGCAAAAGGACGATTTATACTGCAATCCATTGTATATGAAGATTTGCCATTATTTTGCACATCCTGTCGACGGTTAGGACATGCCGTCTCGTCATGCTCTCCGCAAACTGCAGCAACGATCCCGCCACCGGCTCCACCGTCTCCATGTCGACCACCAGCCCAACGCTGGACACCGGTGAAGAAGAAACCCGAGGCGCCAACAGCTCCTTCAGTGATCACTCAACCTCCGGCAGACACACCATGCCCTCAGGATCAGCCCATCCAAGAAGATACCACTATGGCACAATTCGATCCTGAGGAGCCGACTGAACCTCTCCAGGCGAGTCATGATAGAGGCGATATCGGACATTCATCCGATAATGAGTTGCCTGTAGCAGATAACCTCGACATACCTACAGTTCCAGAGGAGGTAGCCCGTCGCATGCAACGGTTACCCCCCTCGCCTGACACAGATACTTTAATCTCGCGGCTACAGGAGTCCACAGAGGATTTTATTCCAGTTGTTCCGCGTAGAAAGCGTCGTGCAAAGAAAGATATTCCTCCATTGCCTCCATCGACAATTCTTACACGCAGTGCTTCACATGCAATTCAGAGAAGTGACTCTGATCTCTCTCAATGAATATTATGATATGGAATATTAGAGGCATAAGTACCTCTCTGACTAGACTACATCAGTTAATACGTGATCATCGTTTACATTTACTTTCTTTGATAGAGCCAAAACATCCAGCTTCTACTATTGCTAGTTATGCTTTATGCTTTGGGTTTACAGGACATTTTTCTTCACAATCTGAACGAATTTGGTTTTTCTGGCGTGACTCAGATTATCAGTTGGTGACGGTGCAAGATGATGACCAAGGGATTCACTTTACGTTGCTCTTTCGTCCTTCACAATATTCGTTCGTGCTCTCTGTGGTTTATGGCAAGCATATGATTTTACAACGACGAGCATTGTGGCATGCTTTGAGTACATTTTCGGCAACATCTCAATTGCCTTGGATAGTAGCGGGGGATTTTAATACCTTTCGCTCCTTAGCGGATCATGAAGGTCGTTCGAATCCTTCACTCTCGGCTTTACAAGATTTTAACGATTGTATTGAGACATACAGCTTGATGTCACCACAATTCCATGGATCAAAGTTTACTTGGACAGATGGCCGAGGACTTGGCAGAGTACGTAGGCAGTTGGATTGGTTATTTCTTAACTCTGCTTTCCATGATAAGTTTGATGATTTACAACTCTCTCATCTATCTCGCGCTACTTCGAATCATGCTCCTTTGTTGTTTCTATGTCGCATTGGGCTGTCCAACCAGCGACGTTCATTTCGTTTTTTAGACTCATGGCTGCTCCACCCGGATTTTCTTACTTATGCCCAAGATGCTTGGGTGTCTTATTCGACTACGGGGGGCATGTATGGTTTCTACTCCAAGTTATTCCGTTTCAGAAAAGACATCCAGCGGTGGAACAAAAATATTTTTGGCAATATTTTTTCCAATGTTCAGCTGGCGGAATCGAAGTTGTCACGTGCTAAAACTGCTTGGGACGAATCCTACTGAAGCGAACAGGATAGAGTATCACAAGGCAAAGGCTGAATATCTGCAAGCATCCTCCTATGAGCTGAATTTTCGGAAACAAAAGTCCCGCATACGATGGCTTAGAGAGGGAGACGCAAATACAAAATATTTTCATTCCATCGTCAAAGGTAAACGGCTGCAATTACGATTCAACAAATACACACACAAGCAAGCACTATATGTTCTACATCGGACGAAATAATGTCAGAGGCTGTGCGTTTTTATACATCGTTATTTGCTCGGGAACAAACTCAAAATTATGATGCTATTATTCGTCATATTCCGCAGGTGGTTACTTCGGAGGATAATATTTTATTAACTCAAATACCCATGGAACCAGAAATTAAGGCAGCAGTTTGGCATCTTGATCCTGCTAGCGCAGCAGGCCCAGATGGTTTTCATGGTCGATTTTATCGCGCCTATTGGTCTATTATTCATACAGATGTAGTAAAAGCAGTGCAGGAATTTTTCTTGGGCATTCCTCAACCTACGGCGATTGCAAGTGCACTTATTACGTTGATTCCTAAAAAGCCATCTCCTGATACCTTCAGTGATTTTAGGCCAATATGTTTAACAAATTTTCTCAGCAAAGTTTGCACAAGAATTATTGCTAGTCGCTTAAGTGCATTACTCCCACGTTTAATATCCCCGGAACAAACGGGCTTTCTGCCCGGCTCAGATATTTCCTCCCAAGTCCTTATGGCTCGTGAGATGATACATATGCTAGATAAAGGTGGTTCACAGGTTTGCCTCAAGCTAGATATGATGAAAGCATTTGACAGAGTCAGTTAGGAATATTTGGAGCTTTTACTGCGCGCTTTTGGTTTCTCTGATTTCTTCATTCGTATTATGCTAAACCACCTCAGCGTTACCACTTTAGCAGTTTTAATTAATGGTCAGCCTTCATCATCTTTTCGGCCATTTAGAGGGGTTAAACAGGGGGATCCTTTATCACCACTACTTTTTATACTCTCTTCTTAGGGATTTAGCAGGGGATTGAAAGCTTTAACAGATGTTGGTAGATTGCAGCCATTTCAATTGGGGAGGATTCCGTTTAATATCACGCCTTTGGCTTATGCCGATGACTTGTTAATATTTTTGCGAGGAACACAGCAAAACTTACGCCACTTTCACACATTTCTAACACAATATGGAACTGCTTCTGAGCAGAAAGTAAACTTTCAAAAAAGCAGTATGATTCCTTCTTCTCAGACTTCAACGCAGCAGCGCCGCAATTTTGAGCGAATAATCAACATGCGATGCTCAGCACTGCCTTTTAAGTATCTTGGCTCTTATTTGCACAAAGGTATTCCCCGTGCCAGACATTGTATTTCTCTATTGCAGCATATCGATGATAAGCTTCAAGGATGGCACTTTAGACTACTTTCCGCAGCAGGACCATTAGTTCTGTTACGCTCTGTCATAGCAGCCTTGCCGCTCCATCTATTAGCGTCAGGAGGATTACCTAAATCAGTTATTAAAGTCATTAATCGAAAAATGGCTTGTTTTTATTGGGGCCCTCGACATCACTGGATATCCTGTCATACTATTTCTACGCCTCAAGAAGAAGGAGGATTGGGGATTCTGGACTTAAGTACGTTACAAAAAGCTTATCACTGCCGAATTTGGTGGTCGTATCAACAGAATTCTATGCTTTGGAGTCAATACATGCACGCCAAATATGGTCATCATGGAGACTACTTGCCTCGTTTGCCTGATTCTCCTATTTGGAAATTAATTTGCAAGATACATCCTTTCCGCCTTTCTCAAACTACTGGTCAAGGAGCACATTTAACATGGTTGCATACACCAACGGGTGAATTTTCTTTACGTAGTGCTTATGAAAATAGTTGCACACTGCATCCTCAACTATTATCCGCAAAATTCATATGGTGTAAACAGCATTCCCCAGTTATTCAGATATTCTTATGGTGACTATTTCATTCGGCAATACCAATGGAGGATTATATTGGCAAGTATATTACATCTCGGCCTACGCGATGTCCGATTTGTAAAACTGCTTCGGCAACGGTTGATCATGTCTTTCTTCATTGTCCATATGTGCGACCACTATGGCACTATTATGCTGGGGAATTGCACTATCCGATGCCATCGTCATTGCACTTGCGGCAGTATATTCTTGCTTGGTGGTATCGCTCTTCCTTTTCGTCACTACTTGGGGTTTTCAAAATTATAATTCCAGCGATCATACTGTATAACATCTGGCGGGTCTACACTTCATTAGTCTATGGAGACCAAACTAGCATTACACTTACATCTCTTCAAGCATCAATCCGCTATGATCTTACTATTTGGTGCAAAAACATAGCAGGATCTAAAATAGCCACTGATCCTAGACGGTTCTTCTCTTGGTTACCGTCTCTGCCAGCCCCAAGACCTTGCCTGATTCGTTGGCTAACACCACCACCTGGCCACCTTAAATTGAATATTGATGCAGCGGTTGGTCGACAGTATGCAGCAGGGGGAGCTATATTGCGTAATCATATGGGATCTTGTGTGGGAGCAATTTCATTCAGGCTACCGGCAAGTACACCGTTACATGCGGAAATTCAGGCTGCATTATTTGGATTGTTATATTTTCTTCCGCTACATCGCGTCATTATATTAGAATCTGACTGTAGCCAGATGATTTCTCGTTTGGCCCGCCCGCGGCTGGTACATGGGAATTACTATCTTCGCATGCTACACACTCTGGTTCATCTCCACCGCCTCGATTTTCATCACATTTATCGCGAAGCAAATATGGCAGCACATTATCTAGCACAACAGGCAATGTTGCATCCCATCACACAATACTATTCTCCACGTACTCTCCCCTCATTGGTGCGTGCATCCGTCTCCTTGGATATCTCCTCCACTCACCTGCGGGTCCCTTGATACTCTCAAGTCTTCCACATGGATTGGCATAATCTCTCTCTTTCTGCCTGTATCCATTAGGATACAGGCAGACTCGGTATGCGTTACTATCCTTTGGCTTTACATTTTTTCTATTACATAATCAGTAATTTTGTGTTCTGTTTGCTTGCCCGGGCATGGTGTCGATCGACTTCGCTATTTGAGAGAGTTCTCACGGTACCACAACGCTTCACGTATGCATTGGCGGTCAATGTGGCTCAGTCTCTCCTGACGCATCATAACATCGCTGTCGCCTTGGCATAATCTGAGCCAAGGCGACTACGGCATGTGTTTGGTTTCTCAGTTTCATATTCAGTTGCTAATTGTTATCATTGGTATAACTTCTTCTTGCCTGTTCTCCGAGGTATGCCTGTTCCGGAAGACGCTTCATCCAGCTTGCAAGAACGCACTATGGGGAATGCAGCCTACATCATCTACTGCTTCAACCGTTGATTTTTACTCAGTTTTACACTCATTTCATATCGATGACAGTCGTATAAATATGTACGCTTTTTCCTTCGCTAAGGTTTTATCCACAAGGGTGGTCTTACTTAGCAAGGTTTTAATGCGGCATATCATATACGACTGGAGATATGACATTATTAGTTCTTTATTTCATTTGTTCTCATACGATGAATTTTTTGTAATATTGTTTTCCTCCGCCAAAAGTGAGGTTTATTATCAATAAAATGTATCTTTTATTAAAAAAAACACATGGTTTTGCATAAAAGTGTATATATATACGGTTTTTGATATATATGTATGTATAGATGTATAGATCTATATATATGGATATATATGTACACGGTTTTACATTTATATATATATATATTAATATCACTGTTTGTTTTGATATACATTTATAGATATATATACGGTTTATACATGTATATATATATATATATTTATATCACTGTTTTTAGATATATACATGGTTTTACATTTATATATATATATATATATCACTGTTTTTAGATATATATTTATATATATTTATATATATACGGTTTTATACATGTACATATATATTTCACTGTTTTAGGTATATATACATAAATATATATATACGGTTTTACATTTATATATATATATATCTCACTGTATTTATAAATATATATATATATAGATATATATATACGGTTTCACATATGTGTGTATATATATAGTTCACTGCTTTTAAGTGTGTATATATATATATATGTATATATATATATGACAGTTATATATATATGTATATACAAAATATATATTTCGGCCTTAAGGCCATTTCAAGGTTAAAATATGATTTTATGTGTTTTATGTGTATATATGTGTAATATATATTTTAAAGAGAGAAAATGAATAAGTATTTGTGTATTATGTTTTATGTATTATGTACATATGTATTATATATATATATATATATATATATATATATTTCGGTTTTATGTTCTATTTATGATGATGAATAATTTTTATATGTATTATGTACACATAAGCATACTATATATGTTAAATATGAATAATGGTATTTAGAATATCTTATATACTTATATGTGTAGAGTATATAAATTTTTACAAGCATATATATGTACATTCGGCCATTAAGTAATTTTTGGCATAATTGAATTTAATTTTATGAATAGTATGTTTCAATAGTTAAAATATAATATGTGATGAAATATGAGTAAATTTGAATGTATATGATATATTATAAGACAAATATATATAAATGTCTATATCAATGATTTATTTTCGGCCCTTAGGCCTTTTATGAGAAAATAAACTTATTATGTAGTACACATATGTATATATATGTATAATATATATGTTAAGATATGAAAATGAATAAGTTTGGATATTACATACTGTATAGTAAAAGGATTTTTATAAATGTATACATAGTATACATATTTCGGCCATTAGGCCTTATATAATGAAAGGACTTTATTAAAATGTGTACTTATGAGTGTATATTATATGTGTTATATATGTTAAAGTATAAGATGAATAAGTGTTGGATATTATATAGAATATCATAAGATAATTAAGTATGTATATATATATATGTGTGTGTACTTACATTCGGCCTTTAGGCCTAATATCATAAATGATTTCATTTCATGTTAATTGTATTCTATGTGTTAGATATGAATATGTGTAAGTTAAGATATAAGTTATGAAATCCCTAGATGATATGTTGACGGAAATAGGAAGTTTATGCCCTAAGTACTTAAGTTATGATTTATGAAGTCTATGTGTGGACTTGATATTATGGAAGGAGGGTTATGGTATTTCTTTAAGTTATGATAATTAGGCTGTAAGTATGTAAGTGATGTTACTAGTGGTAGTATGATAAGATACCCTTATTTGACAGAGTCTCACGTTGCATGAAAACAAGATTTGCAAAGTTATGTTGTCACATATCATGTTTTGATAATTCATATGCATGTGAATAATAAACGTGAGACGATTGATTCCATCGACACACGATATGTTATGTTATGTTATGTTCATTATTACGATCATGTTATGATCGCCAGTGTGACATTGGTACCGGGGTGGTAGATGTCAGGGGCATATGATTACGTATGTGGCTGAGTGTAACACCGGGTCTGGGACACGGGATCTCTGTCATAGCGCGTCACCGTTGGTACATGTACATATGTTATGATGTTTATGTCGTACATGTATTATATGGGGAATCAATCGGAATGTCGTGTGTTATTATTCTTATGAAAAGTGCTATAGCCAATGATGAAAATGTTATGTCTTCATATTATGAAAATGTCATGTCATTCAAGTTATGAGTATGTCATTTTACGCAAGTTATGAAAATCATGTCAAGTTATGAAATGTCACGTTTATGAAAAGTCATGATTACGAAAAAGTCATGTTTATGAAAAGTCATTTTATGAAAAGTCATGTTTTATGCATCACGTCATGACCATGTTATCTTAGAGTTATGATTAAGAATTCTTTAAGTATATGACAGCACTACAGTGGACAAGGTAGTGTTAAGTATGAAAATGTAGTACATGTAAGGTAGGCAAAGATGGTATAAGTATGGATTAGGAGTTAAGTATGGATGTAGTATGATGTTACGGATTAAGCAGAATGAGATGCTGTTATGCTATGTATGTTTTGAAATCTTCCTTAATTACCTGTTTTTACGGATATGATATGATACTTTACTTGTTAAAAAGGAGACGTGCTTATTATATTCAAAATTTATGGTTATTATGATTTGTCACCCCGTCTTCCCATGTATGATCCACATGTCGTATCTGGTAAGACTACTTGCTAAGCGATTAAAAGTCGGTGGCTATCTCTCATACTTGCCTCATTTATAATTTTCCAGATAACAAGTATCAATATACAGGCTCGTTGAAGACATGCTAGATAGACCATTGATAACGAAGAGCATACTGAGAGATTATTTCGAAGGCATTAAGTTTCGGATTATGATGTATGATATATGATTTCAGTATTCTGTATATGATGATTGTACAGTTTATGATGTAGTACAGTGCATGTCGATGAAGATTTGTTTATGTTATGTTGCTTCCGCTTATCGATTCATTATTCATGTCGACATGTACATGTATAGTATCGACGTTTTGTACTCTATGGAGTAGAGTACGGCGGGTGCACTGAGCCGGAACCCTGGTTTCGGGCGGGGCGCTACAGTTGGTATCAGAGCAATGGCTCTAGATCCACTGTGGACACATAAGATAAACAACGACATGTATTAGGTTATGATAGTATAACCTAAGTTAAGATCTTATAGTCTAAGAAGAAGATTTTAGAATGAGAGCAATAACCTTAGAATAGTTCCCTTAGAATGGTTTGGTGAAAATGTCCGGAATGATCCTGTGTCTTTTAAATTAAGTAAGTTAATCTAGAGTCGTAATAATTAGACTATTTTCCTTAGGATATGTAAAAAAAAACTCCAGATCTACCGCGGGCACATAAGTAAACAACGACATGAACTTAAGCAATGATCTTAGAATTTAAGAAATGATCATAGACGTAAGAAACGATCTTAGATGAAAGCGACAGCCTTAGTATAAGAGAAATAGAACGGTATTAGACATATACAAGAAACCAAAAAGTATAAGTAGGTCGTTTAGGCTTTCCGACATTTGTACAGGTCAAGTCACTAGAATACCTCAATGCTATTTTCTAGTTAGTGACATAGTAATTATAAACTGTAATTCCCACAATTTTAGGTTTAGCTCCAATTGGGGTAATATTTGGAGATAGTGATAGAATTTCGTAGGCCGATTAAGGTATGATATGTAGTAGAAGTATAAGCAGTGATTGATAAGAATTATGATGATTAGAGATTGACAAATATATTACACAAATAGTACGCGTATAAATAAGACGATGAAATTAGAAATTTTCAGAGTAGGTCAAAGATGTTAGTCACATTAGGGATGTAAATTCATAGTGATAAGAGTACGATTTTTATAAATAGAGATAAGGATATAATGAGTCATGTCACATCAGCAGTTAAATTTTGAATTTAGAAAGTCCTCGGATTATCTGATTGGAATCAATATGCGTAATTTGAATCGGAGTAAGCATGACTAGATTTAAGTTGATATGATTTAATCGGATGAGGATTAGCGGTTGAGATTGGTAAGTATAAAAGTTACTGTAAGGCGCAAACATATGAGGTTGTAGAATACCTAAGCAGATTAATAGAAGGTATATGGAAAGAGTAAATTAAGAAAAATTTTATCTTAAGTCGGTGGATACTAAGTTGAATTATAAGCGATTAAGAAATGACGCTAGAAATTAAGTGTTTAAATCTTTAAGTGTAAAATCGATACAACCTTAAGTTTCGAGGACGAAACTTTTTATAAGGGGGGAAGAATGTTATGACCCGAGATTCCGGGCTAGTGGAAATGATGAAAATAGAACACAAATGCGATGTTGATGAAATTTCGGTGGAATTTAAATTTTATTTAGAATTAATAAAGACATCGACATTAAATATCGGGGTTAGAAACGTTTAGAAAAATAACCGGAAGGTAAGTTAACGGATATAGAGAGACTGATGGGATTAGTTAATGAATATTTTGGACATACGATGCACTTTAATTAAATTAGTAGGTAATAACATACGAATATAGATATAAACTAAATCAAATAAAAATACCCGATAGGATAACTCCAATACCCACTTTTATCACATTTTCTTTCACTTTATCCTACATAGCACAAAAGACAAACTTTTTCTCTCCCCTAAACCCCTAGGGCCGCCCCACTACCCTCCCAAGTCACTATCCACTTTCTTTTTCTTACACACCTCACCTATCACCATCACCCTCTACTTTTTATTCCACTTTATTCATTTCTCTTTCTTCCATCCCCCTCACCCACGTTATTCCCCATCCTTTTTCCCACTCTATTTTTTTAATACAAAACCCATTCTTACACTATCTTCTCACACAATAATTCAAACCCCATCATTTCTCTACCTTTTTCCAACCCACTCCACCCACTTTTCACTTTCCTCTCTCCTCTCCATGATAAACAACCGTAAACCCCAAGAAGTAGAAGCCATATTTTTTTCCTTACACTACACACTTTATTATTACACTCCAACTCAACTTCTTCAACCTTCTCTCCTCATTACACAACAAAACAATTCCCTTCTCCTTCTACATTTTCGGCTGCTACTCACACAAGACAAAGAGAAGATTTATTCTTCATCTCAACCCACATAACAACTCCTACATCAAGTTTTAAACAACACTCCATCAACTAAGAAAGATTCAAGAAGGTTGTAGCATGTAGAATCAAAAGCAAGTAAGGTAAGAATTTTATGAGGTTTAAGTTTGATTCTTCCATATAATTAGTTTCATAAGTTGTACACTAACTCTCCTTTTTGGGCATCATAACCGTATACACCAAGGAGAAGAAGGAGAAGTGTGTTCTTCAAATCCAAGTAAAGGAATCACCCTCTAAGAGTAAGAAAGTAAATCAAGGCAAGTATTCTTCCTAGATCCTACATGGTTTTACAAATACTAAGTATTTATGTTCATATCAAAGTTGGATCATCATGTAGTATGTTCAAGATTTCTTTTCAAGAAAGTTTAGATCAATGTTTGAGCAATAGATATATATACATATATACACTACACACGCACACTATATATATACACATTATATATATAAACATGCACATATACACACACTCGGTGTATTTTATAAAATATATATGTAGATACATATATATATGTATGTGTATAGATCTACATATGTATATACGGATCTACATATATATGGGTATATATATATGTATGTATATATGTGTAGATGCATATATATAAACACATGGTTTTGTATAAAAGTGTATATATATATACGGTTTTTGATATATGTGTATGTGTAGATGTATAGATCTATATATATGGATATATATATATACACAGTTTTACATTTATATATAAATATATATATTTATATTACTGTTTGTTTGGATATATATTTATAGATATATATACGGTGTATACATGTATATATATATATATATATTTATATCACTGTTTTTAGATATATACACGGTTTTAGATTTATATATATATATATATATATTTATATCACTGTTTTTAGATATATATTTATAGATATTTATATATATACGGTTTTATACATGTGTATATATATATATATATATATATATATTTCACTGTTTTAGGTATATATGCATAAATATATATATATATACGGTTTTACATTTATATATATATATATATCTCACTGTTTTTATAAATATATATATATAGATATATATATACACGGTTTCACATATGTATATATCTATAGTTCACTGCTTTTAAGTGTGTGTATATATATGTATATATATACGGCAGTTATATATATATGTATATACAAAATATATATTTCGGCCTTAAGGCCATTTCAAGGTTAAAATATGACTTTATGTGATTTATGTGTATATGTGTAATATATATTTTAAAGAGAGAAAATGAATAAGTATTTGTGTATTATGTTTTATGTATTATGTACATATGTATTATATATATATATATATTTCGGTTTTATGTTCTATTTATGATGATGAATAATTTTTATATGTATTATGTACACATAAGCATACTATATATGTTAAATATGAATAATGGTATTTAGAATATCTTATATACTTATATGTGTAGAGTATATAAATTTTTACAAGCATATATATGTACATTCGGCCATTAAGTAATTTTTGGCTTAATTGAATTTAATTTTATGAATAGTATGTTTCAATAGTTAAAATATAATATGTGATGAAATATGAGTAAATTTGAATGTATATGATATATTATAAGACAAATATATATAAATGTATATATAAATGATTTATTTTCGGCCCTTAGGCCTTTTATGAGAAAATAAACTTATTATGTAGTACACATATGTATATATGTATAATATATATGTTAAAATATGAAAATGAATAAGTTTGGATATTACATACTGTATAGTAAAAGGATTTTTATAAATGTATACATAGTATACATATTTCGGCCATTAGACCTTATATAATGAAAGGACTTTATTAAAATGTGTACTTATGAGTGTATATTATATGTGTTATATATGTTAAAGTATAAGATGAATAAGTGTTGGATATTATATAGAATATCATAAGATAATTAAGTATGCATATATATATGTGTGTGTACTTACATTCGGCCTTTAGGCCTAATATCATAAATGATTTCATTTCATGTTAATTGTATTCTATGTGTTAGATATGAATATGTGTAAGTTAAGATATAAGTTATGAAATCCCTAGATGATATGTTGACGGAAATAGGAAGTTTATGCCCTAAGTACTTAAGTTATGATTTATGAAGTCTATGTGTGGACTTGATATTATGGAAGGAGGGTTATGGTATTTCTTTAAGTTATGATAATTAGGCTGTAAGTATGTAAGTGATGTTACTAGTGGTAGTATGATAAGATACCCTTATTTGACAGAGTCTCACGTTGCATGAAAACAAGATTTGCAAAGTTATGTTGTCCATCTCATGTTTTGATAATTCATATGCATGTGAATAATAAACGCGAGACGATTGATTCCATCGACACACGATATGTTATGTTATGTGATGTTCATGATTACAATCATGTTATGATCGCCAGTGTGACATTGGTACCGGGGTGGTAGATGTCAGGGGCATATGATTACGTATGTGGCTGAGTGTAACACCGGGTCTGGGACACGGGATCTCTGTCATAGCGCGTCACCGTTGGTACATGTACATATGTTATGATGTTTACGTCGTACATGTATTATATGGGGAATCAATCGGTATGTCGTGTGTTATTATTCTTATGAAAAGTGCTATAGCCAATGATGAAAATGTTATGTCTTCATGTTATGAAAATGTCATGTCATGCAAGTTATGAATATGTCATTTTACGCAAGTTATGAAAATCATGTCAAGTTATGAAATGTCACGTTTATGAAAAGTCATGATTACGAAGAAGTCATGTTTATGAAAAATCATTTTATGAAAAGTCATGTTTTATGCATCACGTCATGACCATGTTATCTTAGAGTTATGATTAAGAATTCTTTAAGTATATGACAGCACTATAGTGGACAAGGTAGTGTTAAGTATGAAAATGTAGTACATGTAAGGTAGGCAAAGATGGTATAAGTATGGATTAGGAGTTAAGTATGGATGTAGGATGATGTTACGGATTAAGCAGAATGA
Organism: Eustoma russellianum; assembly: GCA_036186865.1. Taxonomy (NCBI): domain Eukaryota; kingdom Viridiplantae; phylum Streptophyta; class Magnoliopsida; order Gentianales; family Gentianaceae; genus Eustoma; species Eustoma russellianum. The sequence continues at coordinate 20,221,684 of AP025057.1, forward strand.
GATGCTGTTATGCTATGTATGTTTTGAAATCTTCCTTAATTACCTGTTTTTACGGATATGATATGATACTTCACTTGTTAAAAAGGAGACGTGCTTATTATATTCAAAATTTATGGTTATTATGATTTGTCACCCCGTCTTCCCATGTATGATCCACATGTCGTATCTGGTAAGACTACTTGCTGAGCGATTAAAAGTCGGTGGCTATCGCTCATACTTGCCTCATTTATAATTTTCCAGATAACAAGTATCAATATACAGGCTCGTTGAAGACATGCTAGATAGACCATTGATAACGAAGAGCATACTGAGAGATCATTTCGAAGGCATTAAGTTTCGGATTATGATGTATGATATATGATTTCAGTATTCTGTATATGATGATTGTACAGTTTATGATGTAGTACAGTGCATGTCGATGAAGATTTGTTTATGTTATGTTGCTTCCGCTTATCGATTCATTATTCATGTCGACATATACATGTATAGTATCGACGCTTTGTACTCTATGGAGTAGAGTACGACGGGTGCACTGAGCCGGAACCCTGGTTTCGGGCGGGGCGCTACAGTGGTAATTGCCTCTGGCCAAAAATATTTTGGGACAGTGGCCTCAATCATCATGGCCCTAGACAATTCAAGAAGCAGACTATTTTTTCTTTCTGCCACACCATTTTGTGAGGGGGGTGTTCGGGCATGATGTCTGATGGATTATTCTATTCAGTTGAAAGTAATCTTTTAGTGATTGAGACATATATTCGCCACCGTTATCAGAGCGGATAATTTGAAAGGTTCTGTTGAACTATGTTTGGACCCGACAGAAAAATCAATGAATTTAGGATAAACTTCAGATTTCTGCTAAGAAAATATACCCATGTCATGTGAGAGTAGTCATCGACGAATAAGAAAAAGTAGTGAAACCCTTAGGTGTAAGAGCAGAGGCTGGTCCCCAGATATCAAAATGAACTAAAGAACAACAGTGACTGACACGTGTATTATTGGAGCGAAATGTGCCCTTATGTTGTTTGGCAAGGATACATGTGTCACAAGAAACAGAAATATCTAAAGTGTAAATAAGGTAGGAAATAAAGTACGTAGATAACCAAAGGAGAGGTGTCCTAGTCGATAGTGCCACAACCACAGTTGTTGTTGAGCCGTCCTGTGGGCAAGCTTAGACTCTCTGTTGAGCCATCTCTTCCACATAGTACCGTCCTTCGCATTCAATGCCATGCCCAATGATCTCCTTCAAATTAATGTCCTGTAAAAGGCAAAAGTTAGGGCACATAAGAATAGCACAGTTAAGTTGTTTTGATAATCTGGCTTAAAGACAATAATTTAGATGAGAGAGTAGGCACATAGAGACAATCATGTAATTGAAGTTGAGGAAAGATTTTAATTTGTCCACTGCCACAGACTTGGATTAGTTCACCGCTGGCGATTTCGATATTGGTTTTATGTTGTGTTTGGGTAGATAGAGTGATAAAATCTTGTAGATCATATGTCATGGTATCAGTCGCGTCGCAATAAAAAATCCATAAGGAATGTTTAGGTGAGTCATATTGTGAGGCTGGTCGAAGATGGTGTCCAGCGGTAGTGATGATAGTACATTGAGAGCAACGGGCATTTTGGTAAACTATGCGGCTTGGGGTATGTTGCAGGGGTAAATGCGACATTTGGGACAAAGGAAGAGAAGTTTTATGAGGCAAGGGTACATTTGGAATTTTAGGAGTAGGGTTAGACAAGGGCAAATTAGGTATTACAGGAGTAAGGTTGGATATAAAAAACCCCGCCACTTGTGTCTTCCTCCCACTCTCTCCACCCGCTACTCTCCCTGCGTCTACTGCTCTCTTCGCATATGATGTTCACTTCCTCTGCCATGTTGGCGCCTTCTTGTGTGCCCATGGCCACTGCACCACGGCCTGGTGGCTCTGTTCCCTTCTTCTCTCATGCTTCTCTGCCCCTGTTGTGCTGCTCTTCCACCATTCAGGGTAACCCACTAGTTCAAAGCACTCCTTCTACGTGTGCTTCCTTTTCCGTAGTGAGTGCAAAATAGCTTCATCTTCTCCTCCTTGTCCCCTCACGATGTGTTCTGAGACGAGCGAGGTAGATCTATGCGTTTTCTATCAAATCTAGATTGAATTCGTAGTCTTGTCCCAATCCCCGATGAGGAATCCGAGTATTCTGAGGGGCTGCCCTTCAAGATGGCCATCCTGGCCTCCTCTCTTCTGATGGCCGCATAGGCCACCTCTGGTGATGACAATTGTTCTCTCTTGAGGGTATCCCATTTGACAGCCTCAAACTTCTCATCTACCGCCATTAAAAGTTGATACAGATGTTGTTCTTGCACTTTGCTATTGTAGAGATGTCCTCGGGGTCCTTCATCGGATTAGACTCCCGTCTGTCTATCTCCATCCAGACGCTTTGCAATCGATTCCATAAATCCTCCAGTGTGCCTCTTCCTTGTTTGATTGAATTTGCTCATTTAACCTGCAGTGAATCCGTCCCTGCTCCATAGGTCACAGCAAGTCCATCTCAGAGCGCCTTTGTTATGGGTATTGAGATACGTTATTGACTATATGAGGATTGATGTTTTTAATGAGCCAAATGTAGACACAGTGGTCTTTTGTTTCCCACTGTGTGAACGCTTGCTCTGTGGCTGCAAATGGTGGAGGAACACTAGAGAGGTGTTGGCTCCGGCCACGACCCCATATGTCTTTCTTCATTAGAGTTACCCATAGCTGATAGTTTTCTCTGTTTAATTTAATTCCAATTGAGAGATTATCCGAATTGGCAGAGGGTATCTGGACAGTGAGGTTATTTCGCAGCAGATTAACCAATTGAATGGCTAATTCATTGTTTTCTGTTTTGGGTTCTCCTTCTCCCAACATGGTGATTTTAATTTTTCAGGTATATGGCACTGATCTTCGGGCTGTTTGGCTGAGAAAGGTACCCTTGGAACGATGATGAATTTATATTCTGAGTTCCAAAAAAAAATTGCTGAATGTTCGTTGTTTTGGGATATTTAGGTGTGTTGCTGCTTTTTTTCCATTTCTCTATGTGTTTTCCGAACCGAAGGTATCTTGACCAACGATGATCTTAGACTGTGATGAACTTTGTCTTCTGAGTCTGTAAAGATCAAACCTGCTCTCCTAGCACGTAGTTTGGAAAAAAAAACTTTTTTCATTGAGATCATTTGAGTACAATTGGTCTTGATTTATAGTAGTTTCAATAGCTATACAAATGGTATGTTATGATTTGATTTGATCAGATATGATACGATTGCACTCTATCCCTAATTAAGGTAGGATTTGATACGAGCATATCCTTGATTTTCTAACAGCCGTATGATAGGTTTGATCAATTCAAAATGATTGTCATTAAAAAAAATAAAAATAAAGGACGTGGCAGGAGATGGAAGCCATATCCTGGTCATGGTCTAGTAGACTGAAACTAAATGGTTGTCAACAGAAATAAAAAGTACTAATCATTAAGAAATAATCAGGGATTTATGAGTTTAATTCCATTTCTGGTACTTTAAAACAGCAATGACATGTATTTGGGGATATTTGGTAGTTTTTTTATATGTATGAAAATAGTTCTTCTGGATGGAAAAGATTGAATAAGTGAAAGAAGCGATCAATAAGAATTTCTTAGAGAAAAAAGAAAGCCAAGGAATCCTTAAAGAAAAAAGGAAAGCTGCCAACTTATGTATTCTCACTTCTAATACATTTTCGACAGCGATAACCTTTGAATCATATTATGGCGTCTTCATTAATGAAGTAGCCCAAAAAAAGAAAATTCTAATGCAATTTGAATCAATCAAGTTGGATAAGGATGACTATAGATGCGGTGCAAAAACATAACGTCTGTAAAACTGGTTACCTGAATTTTATTTCAATCAGTTTTCTTATTGAATAACAATTATTTTTAACGGCTATAAAACTGGATGCGTGAGTTTTATTTAAATCATAGTATGGCATCTTCATTGACGTTGCTACCATGAATAGTGATCGGCCACTCATAATTCCTCTTGTGTCATCTTTTCTCTTCTAAGGCTCTATACAGTTAAATATTATTTTCTTTTTTATGTGATTCTTTGGAGCTCAACCCATGAAGGGCCAAACTCCAGATTCTCTTTAGTAAGTGAATTCTCTCTTCTCTGTTAATTACGAGATTACGTTTTAATTATGTTCTCGCATGTACATAGTCATTCTAATTTAATTGCATGATTTAAGTTACTTATCTAAAAGGCGACTATAGAATCAACATCAAATCTATTGCTAGAAATTGGTTATACTACTGTTGTATGATCAATTCATGGTAGCAAATACTATTCTAGCATTTAATCTTCATAAATTAAGGCTAGGTTGATACAAGAATACTAGGGTTAATCAACCTATTTGGCTAATTAAAGTCTGTTTTCCCTCTTCAATGTGGTTCTTTGAATAATAAATCTCCTAAATTTATTAGAAAATTAGAGGTCTTGGTAGTTTGTTGGTCTTGCTATTAGACTTTTTGTATGATAAAAATTAATCTTTTGTTAATCCGTGAACCAATTCATTGGAATAAAAGTAGTACTTTTGCAAGAAAGGATGGCTACATTTATTATTAATTTTATAATTTGTTATTTATCAATAGTTATGGAAACCCACTTTATTTAGTTGAATTTGCGCAATTGAATTATTTGTTCTATTGGCCTAGTTTTCTCCATAAGAACGATTCGTACTTTTTTTATCTACTTATTTAGAAATGTGGATTATAAACTTGTATAATAAAACATTCATCAGTTAACATATAAGTAATTGCAGCATTCAAAATGACGTTTCATATGTGAGATAACTTTTTTCGTTCTAGCAAGTATGATTATATGTCATGAAATAACTACTTATAATGTACTTAAAGATTCACATATATTTTTAAGCATTTAACATTTCATCCCCAGTCTTCTTAACATACATTTACTTCCTTCAATTTCAGCACTTTACGTAATATCTTTTTGTTCGAGTAAAGAAGGTGAATGAAGCTTTCCACATGAGAATGAGAGATTAGATAACAGATCTCGGAATATGGCAGTCAAATAATCAGTATGCAACAGGGGAATCAACTTAAAGATCAAATTGAATGGTTGCAACAACCAAGTTTTAACCAAAGAAATGATTACAAAAGAAGGGCATGATTAAAGATCCTTGATTCAGGCTGGCGAAAGAAACTAACGGCTCATGCGGCTTCTGAGATCATAGCCCATGAGATGTTGGAAAGGGAATAACATTACGCTGAGGTTGAAACCTGACGCCTAATGTGACAAATTCATGATTTAACCAAGTCCATAAAAGCATACGATAAATCAAGCAAAAATCGATTTATTTAACATCATCTTAAGTTATTCAAGTGTAATTCGTTTCTTTATTTTCTTTTCCATATTAATATATATGCATTCGATGTTATTTTTGTAACCTTGAATGTTTATTAACCGTTGGGATATACATTGTATTGACTGTGTCACACGCACTATATTTACTGCGCATCGTATTATGGTGTATGAATAGAACTACCATGCAAGAGTTTTGCAGCCGAGGGTAGTAAGCTTGTGACCATATTATGGTGACGTATACGCTGTAAGTCAGCATACAGAAAAAATTAAAATTTTAAGTTTTGGAGATTTTTATGCACTGTAGACCGTGTGTGAATGAGAAGTTGACTTTAATATTGTAAGCTTTACAATTTATAAAAAAAAAAAATTAAAGTAAAGCGTGGAACACCAAGACACATCAATCCCGGTGGTGTTTCATTGACAATGATTATGTGAAAACTAAAGCAGATAAGTAATTACCAAAATTACAAGTCGAATTTATGTTGTAAGTGCATTATTTTCCTTTTCCTTTCGGGTGGCGCACAGAATAAATTTAATATATGTGTGTGTGTATATATATATATATATATATATATTTTTTTTTTTTTTTAAGGGGTGCAACACGAGGACTTCCCAGGGGGTCACCCATCCTAGTACTACTCTCGCCCAAACACGCTTAACTTCGGAGTTCTGATGGGATCCGGTGCATTAGTGCTGGTATGATCGCACCCGTGTATATATATATATATGTATATATATATGTATATATATATACACACACACATATATATACATATATATACACACATATATATATATATGTATATACACTCGTCAAGTTGTCACTCGCAGTTCTGCTTGGGCTTCACACTCATCCTCTAGCACCTCTTAATGCATCTACTTACTTGGAATATTAGAGGTTTACAAACCTCTTTATCTCGCATACGTTTATTATTACATCAGCATTCAGTAGCTTCTCTTATTATTATTGAGCCACATCAACATCCTTCTAGGTTACAACGAGCTCAAATTCATCTTGGATTTTCTTCTTCCCTATCTGTATGTGATGATCGTGTTTGGTGTTTCTGGCGTAGAGAAATTCTGGATTTGCAGGAAGTTCGAATAAGGACGCAGGTTTCTCATTTTCATCTGCGTATCGTTACATCTAATGTCAGCTATTGGCACTCTTGTGTATATGGCCGACATACCACAGTGGACCGTCGCCAATCGTGGGTGGATCTCCTATCCTTTGGGACTGATATGACATCTCCTTGGCTGATATCAAGCGATTTTAATACTTTTCTTTCATTGGAGGACCATCAAGGACATAGTCGACCATCATTGTCATCCTTGACTGCTTTTGTTGCCGCCGTTGATTCTTTATCATTGCATATTATTCCTCATTTGGGATCTAGATTTACCTGGCTTGGAGGACATGGTCTTGTCCAAGTACGTCGTCGCTTGGGTTCTTGTAATATGGTATTCTATGATCTGTTTCCGAGCATTAAACTCAATCACTTGAGTTGAGTCACTTCGGATCATTGTCGTCTACTGTTACACTGTCTTTCCTCTCTAACTTCTTCACCTAGACAGTTTCGTTTCCTTTTGGTATGGACCTCTCACTCTCAATTTATCAGTTTTATTAAACAGAAATGGGAGTCCTACACCAGCACTGGAGGTATGCGAGGCTTTTGTCACAAGCTCCGCTCTCTCAAAAGTGATTTATCTGCTTGGAATAAGGAAGTATTCGGCAATATCTTTCAAAAAGTGGCATATCCAGAATCCATGGTGCATCATGCTGAAATGGCATATGATCATTCTCCTACTGATGAAAATCACCAATCCTATAACACTGCGCAAGCAGACTTTTGCCTCGCATGTAAGCAAGAATGGGATTACTGGCAGCAAAAGGCCAGGATAAAATGGTTAAAAGAGGGTAAAGCTAACACGGCGTATTATCATGGAATTGTTCGCAATCAACATCGTCCACAGTATATACATCAAATAAAGCGATCGGATGGCAGCTTATGTGATATACAACAGGATATTCAACAGGCTGCATTTGATTTTTACACTGATATGTTCACTGCTCAAACTATACAAAATTGTCCATATATACTCGACACTATTCCACGCCTTATTGCAGATAAGGATAATGCATTCTTAACAGCTATGCCCACAGAGGAAGAGGTAAAGGCAGCAGTTTGGCACATGACCCTCATAGTGCTGCTGGTCCCGATGGCTATAACGGATGTTCCTGTCGCACATGCTAGAATATTATTCACCTTGATGTCTATAAAGCTGTACATGAATTTTTCTTGGGTTTTCCATTACCTAAGGCAGTGACTCACACTATGATTATTCTACTTCCTAAAGGTACTACCCAAACAACTTTTGCGGATTATAGGCCTATTGCTTTATGTACCTTCTTAAGTAAAATTCAGACCCGATTCTTACTAATCGCTTGAGCACATTACTACCTATCATTATATCCTCCGAGCAAGCAGGCTTTCAAAAAGGTAAAGGCATTGCAGAGCATGTGCCACTCGGCAATAAAATGATTCATTGGCTTGATCACTCTCCTCGTTCGGTGAATTTTTTTGATTAAACTAGACCTCGCCAAGGCATTTGATCGGGGAAATTGGAGCTTCTTACACTCGGGTTTAGCCAAATTTGGCTTCTCGGATTTCTTCAGCAAATTAGTCCATAATCATCTCAGCAGCACATACTTTTCCATCTTAATTAATGGAGTTTCAAGTGATTTCTTTCAGTCAACACGAGGGGGAAAGCAGGGTGATCCTCTATCGCCATTGCTCTTTATCATAGTGGCAAAAGCTTTTACTCGGGCTCTTCACTCGCATATATAGAGTGGCTACATTCGACCATTTCCTATGGGACGTCTCCCTCTACAAATTTCTCATTTATCATGCGTGGATGATCTTCTTTTATTTGTAGCTGCAGATAGAAGAAATTTGCGACATGTAAAGAGTTTCTTAACTACATATGAGCAGGCATATGGGCAGGCTATTAATTATCACAAGAGCACAGTGGTGTTTTCTTCGGGGATCTCCAATCAACGACGGTGTGAATTACTTGAGCTATTACATATGCGCCAATCATCTCTACCTATAAAATGTTTGGGATCTTAATTGCATAAAGGTATTACACGCACATCTCACTGTGTAGACCTTCTCTCTTATGTAGATCGGCGACTGCAAACTTGGCAACAGAGACTTCTGGGAATAGCAGACAGAGTAGTTCTTATTAAATCAGTATTATCTTCCCTTCCGTTGCACTTAATGGCAGGCATGCATCTTCCGAGAGGCATTATTTGAGCTCTAGAACAACGCTTTTCACGTTTACTTTGGGGTCCAGGCATCCATCACTAGCTTTATTGGCGGAAAATCTGTTTGCCCACACAGGAAGGAGGTTTGAGGATTCGTGATTTGACATCTATTGAGACAACTTACTCCTGTAAAGTTTGGCATTTATATCATTACAGTGACTCTCTATGGGGCCAATAAATGCGTGCGTGATACGGTCCTCAGAACGATATCTGTCCGAGGCTTTACGACTCCCTAGGATGAAAATGGATTTGTGATATACACCCTTTGTGTTTCGAAGACCACCTCTCTCACAACAGTTCCAATCTGGCTGACCCCATCTGGGGTTTTACGTAACGAGCAGCTTACACTATGCTAAGACCGTCGAGCTCTACATTACTCTCATATGACTACATTTGGTATCGCACACAACGGTCCTCTATTCAGTTGTTCTTATGGCGTTTATATCATAGAGCACTTCCCCTACCTGACAATCTATGTTGCTTTATGTCGATCTTACCATCCCTCTATCTGCATTGTCGTGCGAACCATGTAGCCACTTCACATCTATTCTTTGATTATTAAGAGGTACGCATGATATGGTCTTACTTTACCACCTTACTGGATATTCATCCTATTCGATCTGGCTCATGGCACTCTTATCTCCTTCATATATGGTGTTCAGCCTCGTCCAGCTTTTTAGGTGCCATGCAAATAATTTGTCCAGGGGTGATTCTTTAGAATATTTGGAAGCTGTATGCTTCGATTACATTTGATGATGAATCATGGTCTTCTCGTTCGCTTATACGCTTTATCCGACTAGACCTTTATACTTGGGCATTCGCAATGTCAGGTACGCGCATAGCTGCAACAATCCCCAGTTTGGTCGTAGCCTATGTTTCGCCGCCTTTACTTTTATATGGTTTGCCTTTACTATGTTGGGTCGCACCTCCGACAGGTCGCTTAAAACTTAATATAGATGCAGCAGTTGGCCGTACACATGCAAGTGGCAGAGCACTTCTTTGCGATTCAGCTAGAACCTTTGTACATGGAATATCTTTTCCGCTGTGTCTGGATATGGCCTTGCGAGTGGAAGCTCAAGTGGCTATCCTTTCCATTCTCTACTACCTCCCTCAATATGGGAATTTTATAGTTGAAGTTGACAGTGCTGAACTGCTTTGGCTCACTGCATCGTCTGCTTCACTCCTTGCCTCGAACTTAGAAAGACTACATACGCTGCTGCTTACGTTGTCTTTGTCCATTGTCCATACTCATAGAGAAACAAATATGCCTGCTCATTTGTTGGCGCAGCTCGCGCTCTCCACTCAGACATTTACATCATATGATTTGATGACTTCATTATCACCTTCTCTCAAAAGGAATCATCATAACATATGCTACACTTCCGACATTTCGCCAGCCCAGACATAACATACATAATGGGCCACGACCTTCATGACTGCTATCATCCGCTCCTGTCTCTTATATGGGTTGGCCATGACCGCTATTTGTTGCCAGTGGTCTATTTGGCTACGGGCAACATGGGTACGCCTTTACTTCTTTGCTATAACTCATGCTTCTACTTATACTTTTTACATACTAATTTTTTTCCACTCACTTGTTTCGGAGCTGCGGCCGCTTAAATGCACATTGAATGTCTCTCATTTGGGTTGGCTCATTTCTTCGGCTGGTTGCCTTGGTCTACCTGACCAAGGTAACATGGGTATGTTGCTTATTGCTTTCTCAGGTCAATATCTTATTTCAATCATTTTGCTCTTTAACCATTTTCTGATTCGATACACTGCATGGGGAGCACATCATCGAGGATCTCAAATGCCTGCTACACCGTTGTCGCAAGTCCGTCTACTTTCGCATGATATATCTTTCATTAGAACTCTATATTCTTGTATACATTTTCATTTCATTTATTTCCAGACTCATGTGTTTCAATTATTTATTTGGGAGAGTCTCACGTTGCTCCAGGGCTCTTATGCAACTACGGTATTCCTTCGCCATACGTGAGGGCAATATATATATAAATAAAACCCCAGACGGTACCGCCTGTCCTTCAATCAAAATATATATATATATATTTTTATGAAAGGATATTTATTGACAACCTCTCTTATGGCGGAGGAAAACCATATTACAAATAGTTCATAAAGTGAAACCAATAATGAAGAGAGCTAATGATACTCCAACGCCAATCATATATGATATGTCGCATTAAAACCTTGCCAAGTAAAACCACCCTTGTGGATAAAACCTTGGCGAAGGAAAAAGCATGCATATTTATATGATTGGACCATCGAAATGTTACAGTTTGAGATGTAAGTGTAAGGAAATGTGCAGTCCAAGAACTATGCAAGTCTTTTGTCATTGTCGATGTCGCTTTGCAGAATTGATTGATCATAGTTTGGTGACTAGGCTTTAGCTCTTGCGATAACCTCTTGGAAAGGATCCACAATGAATGATATACCTCACGCAGGCCTAGTCCAAGCTGATTTTGTCTCCATGTAATGTTACTCTATTTCACCTCAGACGAATATAAATATGGACATGTAAGTAGTGGTGAGAAGAAACTGTTGAGAGAAGAAAATATTTCAACATACGTACCCCAGCCACCTTGTGTCCAATTGAACCAAGGTGGCAATGAACAGCGTCCGGACCATGAATCTAATATGGAGAAGAAGTGTTTGTTGGTGCTGCTTCAAGATTGTTTGCCTCTCGCCGTAGTCCAGCATTTGTTTTGTCAAAACCAAAAATTGCATAAGATTAAACATTAACTGTATGCGATACATGCCATGCAAAAATATGAATTGAGTAGTTTGTTACGCACCAATGTTGCCTGTGTGTATGAACACAAGCAACTCAATAAAGCAATCACCAACATAATGTGAGACATTTATAGGCGCATAGAGGGAAGTTGTTGCAGATCCAACTGTAATATTCCACGCACTTCAGCTGGAAGTTCATGAACTGAGGTGTACTGACGAATTCCTTGAGCGTGGAAGCCATGACACGCTAAGAGGTGTGCTGTCGCATTTGCTTGACGCAGATTGTACTGCAATGTTACTTGGTTGATAGTCATAATGTTAATAAGTCGGTCAAGGTCCTGTGAGAGACTTCCTGCTGTAGATGACTTGTTTGGTATAAGTGAGAGGATAGAGTTACAGTCCGTTTCCACAATGATACAATGGTGATCCGAAGCATAGTAGAGGATGGAAAAGAGCATTGCTTGTATCTCAGCCCGCAGCGGCGATAGACAAGGGAGAGCAAAACATATAGTAGAAACGAGGTGTCCCCTTTCATTTCTCAACACAGCTCCACCTGACACAGATTTTTTCCCAACAGCCACATCAACGTTTAACTTAAGTCGTCCCATAGGTGGGAGGTGCCACTTCACCAAGCGAGGTCTGCTGTGTGTGAGTGGCGGTGCAAATTTAAGCGATTGAAGATATGGCAAAGGGTGAGCAAATTTCTTGTCCTGCATTGCTGAACACCATGTGTAAATGTCTCCACGAACATGTTCATATAAAGACCTGTAGTTAAATTGCTCATCTCCAAACCGAGCAGCTGCATATCGTTTCCAGATTGCCCATGCAATAATAGACGGAGCAATTGATTTGAGTTGCCTCGCTATTGTTGATTGAGAAGATATTCGCCACCATCTGCGTAAGTATTGCCTAAGAGGCTCATGCCTAGGAAAAGGACCAAAGAACAGGATGGATGCCTCAATCCAGATTGGCCGAATGTGCGTGCATTCAAGAAAGATATGATCCGTCGTATCAGAAGAGCATCGACAAAAAACACATTTTGTGGGATTAATGGCTTGCCACTTGGATAAATTTTCCACAAGAGGCAATGAATGAGTCCAAAGTCGCCATAAAAATAAGCGCAAACCTGGTTGTGCAGTCGGCCACCATATGTAGCGGTGATCTGCAAGCTGAGCAATTGTCATGCTGATAATAGTGTAGGCAGATTTGAGAGAGAATTGGCCATTACTATCCGGTATCCAATCCATTGTATTTTGTGTTTGTAACACATGTTCTCGCATGAATGGATCAATGCGGCATAATCTCTTCCACAAAGGAGAATCATATATGTGTGCATACATAATAGGGTGATTTTCATATTTGGATTTGCAGTATTTAGTCCACAGCTCATTGCCTTGTTGAAACTTCCACCAGAGTTGACATTCAAAGGCCTTTTGTACATGTACTAGGTGCCTGATACCAAGACCGCCTTCAGTTTTTGATGTGCAAACCGAAACCCATGATTTCCAGGTGTGCCTATCCCTCCATAGAAACTTCGTTAGTTTTTGGCTTAATGCATCAATTACTCCTTTTGGCAATCGTGAACTAGCCATTATGTGCAATGGCATAGAGTTGAGAACATGGTTGATGAGCACTAGACGGCCTTCCATGGATAGTAATTTTGAGGACCAAGAGTTTAGATATGAATCAAAGTGCTGTATTAGTGTTGTGCAATATGAAGCCCGATTTATCCCTTTGTGCAATGAGGATCCGAGATAATTAATTGGCAGAGACATTAATCTCATTCCCAAGGATTGTGCTGCAGCCACTGCAGATACTCCCTCGCCCACCACAACTTGACTCTTATGATAATTGACCAATTGGCCAGAGGCCGTTTGATATAGTTCCAAAAAAGCACGAAAATTTTCCAAATTAGCCATGGAGCCATTAAGAAAGATCAATAAGTCGTCTGCAAAAGCCAAATGTGAAACACATGGTGTACGTCCTGCATGAAACCCCTTTATTTTCTTCTGCGCTATCAATGCATTCAGTCCGCGAGAGAATCCCTCTGATGAGATAATAAATAGAAGCGGGGATGGGGGATCACCTTGTTTGACTCCACGTTCAACTGGGAAGAAACCAACCTGCTTGCCATTTAATAGTATTGAGCACCTCGTTGAATGGAAGTTATTTATGATAAATCGAACTAGCCTTTGATGGAATCCTAGCTTTATCAGAAAGAGCTCCAAATAACGCCAACTTACCCGATCAAATGCCTTTTCCATGTCCAGTTTAACTAAGACATGACCCCCTCGTGGCTTCTTATCTATTATATGAACCATTTCTTGCGCCATTAAAATTTGCTCAGTCGTATTTCTACCTTGCATGAAGCCAGATTGTTCGGTTGAAATGATCTTTGGTAGCATAGGAGACAACCTAGTAGAGATCAAGCGAGTGATAACCTTTGAGATGAAGTTTGTCAAACATATTGGTCTATAATCTGCAAAGGTTCGAGGGACTTTGATTTTGAGTATGAGAACGATTGTTGCAGCGGCCATCGTCTTTGGAACAATTATTCCCAGAAAAAATTCTTGCACTGCCTTTTGCACATCTGTATATATAATTTTCCAAAAATATCTGTAAAAGGATCCTGGATACTCATCTGGACCTGCGGCACTATTTGGGCTAAGGTCCCAAACTGCTGATTTTATTTCTTCCAATGTAGGCATGCTCAACAGCCTTGTGTTATCATCAGTTGTTACAATAGATGGAACATATTGTAAAATAGATTCCTCCTCATGAGTAGGTTCCGCAGTGAACAACGTGGAAAAATAGTGAATTGCTTCTGATTCGGCATCTGAAGGCTGTACACATTCTACTCCATCAGCCCGGTGGATGGTTCTAATCATCTGCCTTATACGTCTATCTTTTACAGACTGATGATAGTACGCAGTATTGGCGTCTCCCTCTTTTAACCATTTAATATTGGCCTTCTGTTTCCAATATAAGAAAGCTCTATTTTGTGCCAATTTGAGTTTTGCTTGACTTCGGTTATGCTGTTCTAGGGCTTCATCTGTCCTCAGTTCATCATAGGCCTTTTCTTGTATAATTGCATCTTCTTCAGCCATGGCCACAGCATCAAATATATTTCCAAATACCTCTTTATTCCACTGCCGTAACTGTTTCTTTAAAAGCTGTAGCTTTTCACAAAATCCCCACATGCCACCTACCATTGGAAATGAATGCCATTGATGTTGGACAAAAGAGTCAAAGTCCGAGTGTGTGGCCCATACATCCAGATATCTAAATGCAGAAGATGTTCTTGTTGCTGCCATATCACATAGAAGGAGTAAAGGGCAGTGATCCGATGTGGTTCGAGACAGATGTTGACACTGAGAAGATAGATATAGGTCGGTAAATAACAAGTTGCATAGGTATCGATCTAGACGACGGCATACCCACCCTAATCCACGTCCATCACTCCATGTATATAAAGATCATGTGAAAGGTATTTCCTGAAGATCACAATCTGCAATACAATTATTGAAATCTTGTAGATGACGTAAGGAGGGAGATGATCGTCCATGGTGCTCCTCAAGTGTACGGAAAGTGTTAAAATCTCCACCCACTAGCCATGGCACTTGGATCTGATCATGCAAATTTCTTAAATCATTCCACAATGGCTGTCTAGCAGTGATAGTATGTAATGCATATACCGCAGTGAGCCAGAATGGATCCCCAGAGGCCAGCCACGTCAATTTAAAAGAGCAATTTTGAATTCCATGCCGCGTATCTTCCAAGGAGATAATAGAGTCCTTCCAAAAAAACCAAATATTATCATCACAGACTGATACTGCCTTAGAGAAACCAAAACGCAATCGATACGACGTTAAGTTTGTGATTCTTGACCGTGGTTCAATTAGTATTAATCCATGCAGCTTGTATCGTCTAATTAGAGAGATAACCCTTATTTCAGAGGTACGGATGCCTCTAATGTTCCAAATTAGTAACTTCATTGTGTTAAAGGGTCAAAAGAGTTAAAGATTTGCGCTGCACATAACCTGGTGATTCTAGGCGAAACAGTTGCAGCTTGTGCTGGGCGACGAAGTAATCTTGGCGGAGAGGTTTCCTTGGGTGCTTCAGTGTCATTTTCATTTGCCTTATCTCAGCAAGCATCCAAATACACAGATTGAATACCAGTTGTCATCTCATCAAAAATTTCTACGTCGTGTGCATCAATGTGGTTAACATGAGCAGTTAAGAACAATTCACTATCTGAGAATGATGTGAACTTATGTTGTTTTGCTAGGTCAAGAATGATACAGTCATCCACCCCTTTGAGACGAGATAGGTCTTGTGATGATGAAGTGTCGATATTGCGGTATATGTCTGGGGAGTTAAGATTGGTCCTTGACGCAGATGTATGAACTGCTGTGTCTCCCACTGTTGTCAAGAGATATGCCTCCGGCTGAGCTGTCGGAGTAGTGTTGCTGCGTATTTCGTGTACTGGACCATCGTGATCGTTGATTTTCTTTGGTGTCCAGCGTTGAGTTTTATCCTTTTTTTCCTTTGCTGTTTGCTGCTGTGGTTTTATTTTTGGCAGCGGCAGTGGGTCTGTATGTTTACCACAATCCTTCACCTCATGACCCAGCTGAAAGCAAGAGCAGCAGTAAGAAGGCAATTCTTCATATTCCACAGTTTGTGTAATAATCTTTGAAGGTCCTTGAATATATATGCCGGTGAGGATTGCTGGGTTCCAGAGCATTTTTTGCTCCAATTATTACTATGATATAATCAAAATATATATATGTATGTATGTATGTATGTATGTATGTATGTATGTATATATGTATGTATGTTACGGCCCGAATTTTTCCGTTACATCGTAATAGTTTAAATAACGTAATTTAGCAACGTCGATATATGCTCCCTAAGTTCTTCGGTATAGCGACAAACTATTGAATTTGATAACAATGTTTCCGAACATGCGATAAAATTTAAATAAAATTAGTCGGTAAAAACTTAAGTTAGCAGGCTAAATTAAATTCAATAAAAATACATGACCCAATAGTTTTTCTCTGCTTAAACGAAAAGAAAAACAAATAAGACATAACAAAGGTCTTGGAAAAGAAGAAAATGAAAAATGAATGTACGCATATATACATATAAATATGGTGTCATTTAGGTTGAAAAAGAAAGAAGAAATTGTGGTTAGAATAATACCTCAATAAAATACCAAGTGTAAAAAATTGGGTAGAAACTAAATGATCATATTTTGCCCTATCCTACCCACCCAAACCACCCCATGGCTGTCCCCCCTCCACACATGTAGGAAGAGAAGATTTTTCTTCTCTTTTGTTTGCAACTACACAACAAAACCTTACACACTTTTTATACCAATCATTATATTTTTCTCCACTTTCTTACACCCTTCCAAAAGTCAAAAACAAAAATTATTTCCTTCCCACCCTACAACCCTTAGGTCGGCCACCCTCATTATCCAAGATTACAATTTAGCTTGTCTTACACTCTTATCCCCACCATTGTTAACCGTACATCCTAATACAACCAAACCCCTATCATGAAACATCATTTCCCCTCAAACCAACCCCTCAACTTGCCCCTCATTTCATGAAAAAGCAGTAAACCCTTCTTGTCTTCCATTCCACACTTCAAACAATTTCATCTCCCACAAAATACTCTCTCTTTCCTCTCCAAGACACCAGGTCTTCTAACACCTCTTCCTCCCTCTATTTGGCCGAGAACACCCAAGGAGAATAAATGAGAATTTTCTTTATTTCATCTCACACAAACATCATCCAAGACAAGGTTCAAACACCCACCTTCATCCAAGTAGTTACCATGGACGGTTGTAGAGCGAAGAACCAAGGAGGAACAAGGTAAGAAGTTTAGGTAAATAAGTTAAGTCTTCCATCTATCTCTTTCCATAAGTTGTTCACTAGCTCTTCCATTTTTGGTTTTAAGACTGTTGACACCAAGAATGAAGGATAAGGATATTTCTTACAAACTAAGAGAAGTAATCTTCACCTTAAGTAAGAAATGAGTGAGAAAGGAAAGTATTCTTCCTAGATCCTTCATGGATTTTTAAAGGTTAATTATATTGTTCATATCAAAGTTGGATCATCCATCTAGTATATTCAAGGTTTTAACTGCAAGAATATGTAAAATATATGTTTCTATGTGAAGTATATATTGTCATATGTGCCTACTTAAAAATTCCACCAACACTCCATATAATGGACTTTTATCTACAAATGAAATGAAATTGACATTCTTATGTGATAAATGTAAAAAACAAAGAAAGAAAGTGAAGTCATATGTTATGTTAAGAAAAATGTACTAAGAATGTAACTTTGATACACTTGTTTATGTATTTTACTATGATGGTCATCATGTATGCACTTTCTATGGTATTTCGATTTTCATATGTTTTGATGATCTTGTTTTAGCGTGTTTATGCATGCATCATAAGCATGACTAATATAATAGGTCACAAGTGTTGTTTTGATGACCATCACCTCATATATTCATATATATACGTACGGCCTATAGGCCATTTTGGCTCCTCACTTGAGCTTGATCATCCGTCTTCATGATGTTGTGTATATTAAGGATGTTCATTGCTTAAGAAGGTAACTTTTCATGGTTTCCATCACTTTTATGTTGTATGTATTTTTCATGTGTTCTTAACCTTGAAAGTCATCATTTGATGAAAACTAATATGCATGTAAAAGGAATAAATGTTAAGTTCATAATATATATGTATAAGATGAGAAAAGATAAAATTATGTGGTTGTGTGTGTGTATGTGCAAACGGCCATAAGGCCAAAAAGGGGACTAATTAATTCATGACATGATATGAAAATATATAATTAAATGTACATACATATACACACGGCCCTAAGGCCTTTTTATGGTACAATAACTTTATTACATGTTTATGTATACATATATGTATAATATGTAGTAAGAGATAAATTATGACAAAGTTATGTATCTTCTTGTGACATGTCAAAATAAGTAGGAAATAAGTGTCTTAAATACGTAAGTGTTGAATCTTGAGTTCATATATGGAATATACAAATTAAGAAAATGGTGCTGGGTGAAAAATTACAAAAAGGGGGCTATTTTGGAGTTTAGGCCGAGATGTATCCTTGGAGGGGTAAAAAAGTTATTTTCTTATGACATGTATGATGTAGGTAAGTGATGGATGTATGATGATTAAATTTCAGAAAGATCAAAATGACCCTAAAGCCAAGCATAATGAACCATGACCCTAATTCCAACTACACATGTTATGTTATGTTATGTTATGGAGCGCCGGTATGACATCAGGACTGGTGTGGTAGGTGTCATGGGCATATGTCATCATTATGACCGAGTGTAACACCTTGTCCGGGACATGGGATCTCTGCCATAACGTGTCATGGTTATAGCATATGCATATGTTTTATGTTGTACATGTTACCATACGGGGAATCATTCGGTATGTTTTGCGTTATTATTCTTATGAATAGTGTTATAGCCTTTTATGAAAATGTTAAGTTTTCATATTTACGAAATGCCAAGTTATTCATGTTACATGGAGACGTGTCATATTATGTTCTTTATTTACGCTTATTTAGGTTATCACCCCGTCTCCCTATGTATGATCCACATGACGTATCTAGTAAGACTACTTGCTGGGGATTATGCTTATCGCTCATACTTGCATTTAATCACGTGTAAAGGGCAGGGTTCCCGATACTAGATATGTTATATCCTGATTTTTTTCAAAAATATATAATAAAATAATGAATAAAAATAGATAATAAATTATATGATTGTGTAGGTCGGTGCGTGTGAAAAGGGGATAAGGGATGAGAGGAAATTATTTTAATAAAAGTTGAATTTTAAATTTTAAATCTGATTTCCTAAACCTACTCCCAATCCCACTTTAACCTCTCCCCCTTCCTAGAATAAAGTTCCCCAACCCCTCCTTATTCCATCTCACTTCGTCAGCCTCCAGAGAGTGAAAAAGAAAAAAAAGGAACATAGAACAAGAAAGGAGAGGGAGAGAAGAGAGAAAAAAAGAGAGAAAAAAGGGGAAAGGGAGGAAGCTAGCTACTCTTCACCAATCCAATTCATTTTTCTTCTCTATTTTCGCTCTTAATCTGCAATTGAGGTAGGTTGCCTATTCCCCCTCGTTTGGTACGATCAAGTATTCTTTGATGGTATAATTATGTGATTTCTTTATTATGTTGACTTGGTATTCTTGTTGTAAAATATGTGTTGGTGATGAATCATTGCTGGACTAATATAAGTATATGTGTTATATTAATGAAGGATGAAAACAGAGTGGAATCGGATCAAAAGGTTAGAGTCTTGCTTGGTAGAATTGTCAAAAACAATTGCGTTTGGGCTTTAGAATAGGTTCATCTAGCCCGGAATAGGTTAGTATTGGATTGAAAATAAAAAAAATAGGTCTGACGTACGCGTTTAAGGGGTTGCACGTAGGCCCCACGCACGGCCCCTGACGTTTCATCCGTGTATGTGCTGATGTGCACAGTTCAAAAGGATGTGTCGCGATATATGGAGTCCAATGCAACTGGTTTGAGGTCAATCGAAGTCAAAACAAAGATTTTATTAAGGTTAGAAGAAAATAGAATTTAAATAAAAAAGAAAAAATATAAAAAAAATCAAGGTCAACCGGGTTGACCCGGGATTACCCAGACCAGAGGGTAGATCTGCAGGCCGGATTGTTCAGACCAGTTCGGCCTGGTCTGATTTTGGGCCGGGCGAACCTGGAAATTAAATTTTAAGAAAATAAAAATAAATAAATAAAATAGAATAAAATAGATTGAGCTGGGCTGGAATAAATAAAGGGCTAAACTTAAAAAAAAAAGAGGCCAAGCTGAGCTAAAAAAATTGGCCGAGCTGAGCTGGCAGGGAAAAATATTAATTAATTTTGGAATTAAATAAGTAGTAAATAAATAGTAGAAAATGATTTTAAATTCCAGAAAATAATAAACAAAATCCAAACAATTTCCATAAAATTTCAAAAAATAATAACTTTTCTCTTTTTCCAAGCCGTGGAAATATAAATGAGGGTAAATAATAACTTTTCACCTTTTCCACTAATTAAAGCACCATAAAAGGGATGTCGGTGAACGTCAGGAAATGGGAATTGAACTCCAGAAAAATACCAAAAGAAGGATTCGCATTACATTCATGGTACGAGCATTGCATTGATAGGTAGCCTGTAACTAAGAGTTATAAAAAAGAGGGAAAAAAAGAAAAAAAGGAAAAAAGGGAAGGAAACCATGATAGAAGAACTGCGACTAAGAGTTGCAAAATGTGCTGACGGTGGACTGTAGCCAAGAGCTGCAGACACTCAGGTGGCATGTGGGTAAGACCCACAGTTACAACCTGGGACATGCATTGCACGGAAGAGATATGGATATATTGCATGTCATGGCTTTTGTTGCGTGTGACACGTAGAGAAAGGCATGCATCATAAAGTTGCGCATTATTAATTGGTATGACTTACTTTCCGTAGTTATTATTCCATGTCTATATTGTTACTTGAATTATGTGATTATGTGCGTATATCATTATTGTGTGCGCGTTTGTATTGGATGGAGGCAGGCACCTATTGGGCTATGTCACGTCACTCACCCCTACTTCCCCCTCCAGGTAAGCATGAGGACGAGTACGAGTACATCTTTGTTGACGTGGCTGAGTGGGCAGAGTGAAGGCCGTGCATAGGAGCTAGAGAGACCATGCAGCCAGTTACTTTATGTTTTAGGGATTCACACCAACTTTCCAATTGACATTTGGTTGTAGACCGTTGACTTAAGATTGTAACTTGTCGGGTCTCATCAACCCAAGTACTTATGTTTTACCTTCATCATCATTGTTTATGGATGGAATTTTAAATTGATCATTTATATTTATCGGTTCCGTGGAAAAAAATTCTACGTATTTTCTGACGTGTAAGAAGTTAGTTTGGCGTCTTGTAGTTCTCCTAGCAGACTACAGTGGGTGCACCATTCCTGATGCTAAGACACGGGAGCGGGACGCTACATGTGGCATCAGAGCTAAGGCTATAGATTTGTCTCGGGAACGCAGGACTAATTAGATCACTTAGACATAAGTCAAGATCTGTTTTAAAAATGACAATTTTACCCTTAATAAATGAAGTATACCTAAGTTATCATTGGGTTATGGGAAGTGTGTGTCATTGCTGAGTTTTCTTTAATTTAATTACCATTTTACCCCAGACCCCCATATGAGCTTCATAAGTGTCTAAATTCTTAACTTACCCTTACCCCATTTTTCATGAAATCGAATTCCAGAAAAAGCTGCCACGTCGTGAGCCAGGTGGAAATAGAGGACATGATGGAGACAACCATCATGGTCAGAGGGTTGTCCCCTAGGTTTTAACAGATACCCTTGGCAACCCTAACCACCCTTGTGGCTCAGCATCTGCAGCAGATAGCCCATTTATAGCAGCAGCAACTTCACTAGCAGCTGCCGCCACCACCACCACCACCACAAGGGCTCAGGTTTTATTATAAAGAGATGCAGAAATCCCGGATTATGATGTTCAGGGGGGCAAAACGACCAGAGGAGGCTGAGATTTGGCTAAAGAACGTGTCCAAACAGCTGCGTCTACTGCAGGTGCCTAATGATTTGAAGGTTAAGGAAGTGATGCCATTCTTCGAGGGAGATGTCGAGGAGGGGCAGCATAATGTATGATCTGTTTGACCCACCGGTGACATGGACTCAGTTCAGGGAAGAGTACCGAAGGAGCTACATCCTGTAGAGTGCGATTCAGAGAAGGATGACTGAGTTCCATATGCTGACTCAAGGGTCCATGATTGTGGACCAGTATACTGAGAGATTTCACGCTCTGAGGAGATATATGCCCTCTACTATGGAAAATGAGCGAGCCAAAATGCTGAAGTTCAAGACAATGCTGAATTCTCATATCCAACCATTGATTATCTGTGCCAGGCCGAGAACATTTGAGGATTTGCTCGAAATTTATAGAGAGGTCGAGAATGGCCTAGAGAGGGTCACTACAGAGGACAGGGGCAAGAGGCCCGAGAGGACATTCAGACAGGGAGATCGGGGAGATGGTTGAAGGTGCCCCGCCGCAACCAGACTGGAAGACCATTTAGGCTGCAACAACAGGGACAAAGACAGACTTTGCAGCCGCTAATGATTAGAGGGCCAGCCGTGACTGACACATAGCCATTGAGGGCCGCAGGACCACCACCCCCGCATTGTGTTCATTGTGGACGACCTCAACCAGGCCAGTATTGGAGGACCATGAATGTTTGCTTTAGATGTGGCAAACCATGACATTTTGTTAGAGAATGCAACGTGCAGGGATATGAGCCCTCTCACTCGTAGGGTTAGGGGCAGCAGAAGGGAAAGGCGAAGACTAATGCTCGGGTCCATGTGATGACGATGCAGATGTCGAGGAGGCCAGCGACGTCATAGAAGGTATTGTTTAATTATGTAATTTCCATTCCAAAATCATTTTAATTAAAATTTTTATCAGTGTTCATATGCAATATGTATAACCCTAAATGTGTTAGGTACAATCTCAATAAACAAGGTTTCCGCCAATGTCTTATTCGATAGTGGTTTTATCGCCAGAAGATTCGTCAAGAAACTTAATATCTTACCCGAGTGGCTCGATACCCTGTATCGAGTCCAAGCAGCTGGTGATCGAGTACTAGTATCCCATCATCAGTATAGAGGATTTCAGCTGGAGATAGATGGCATGGAGTTTGTTGCGACGTTGATCTCGATTCAGATGAGGGACTTTGAGATTATTCTAGGCATGGACTTTATGTCTAAATATCATGCCACTATTAATTGTCGGGAGAAGCATGTTAACATGAAGAGTTTGAGTATGCAGGAAATTATCTTCCAGGTTGATTCTAAGCTAAAGAAGTTGCCCCAGAACATATATTTGACTGCAGCTCAAGCGTATCGAGCACTAAAGAGGAGCGGAGAAGGATTGCTAGTCTATACCATGGGTACAGAGCAAGAGGTTCCATCCATTGATCTAATTCCTATAGTAAACAAATTCAAGGTTGTATTTTCGATGAGTTGCCAGGGTTGCCACCGAGCAGAGAGTTGAATATAAAATCAATCTTATCCTGGGCGCTGGACCGATCTCCAGAGCACTGTATCATATGGCTCCGGCAGAACTCAAAGAATTGAAGGAGCAACTACAGGAACTCTTGGACCGCAAGTTTATTCCCAGTGTCTCACCCTGGGGAGCTCCTGTGTTATTTGTGGAGAAAAAGGATGGAAGTATGAGATTGTGTATTGACTATTATGAGATCAACAAAATCACTATCAAGAACGAGTATCCTCCACCCTGGATCGAGGCCCTTTTCGATCAGTTAAAGGTATCCTTTAATCAATCTAATTCATAATTAATTAAATATCATATAATCTTTGCAATTAATCTCGCAACTTTGGCATTCTTTCAGGGTGCAAAAGTATTCTCAAAAATCGATCTTCAATCCGAATATCATCAGCTGAGGATTAAAGCAGAGGACGTATCGAATACTGCTTTTCATACAAGATATGACCACTATGAGTTCTTAGTGATGCCATTTGGTCTGACTAATGCTCTAGCAGCCCTCATGGACTTGATGAACATGGTGTTCAGAGATCAGCTTGATAAGTTTGTAGTTGTCTTCATCGATGATATTCTGGTCTATTCCCCTAATGAGGAGTCACGCGCAGAGCATTTGAGGGAGGTTCTAGAGGTCCTCAGGCAGAAGAAGTTGTATGCCAAGTTTAGTAAGTGCGAATTTCGGCTGAAGAGTGTGGCTTTCTTGGGACAAGTGGTTTCAGAGGAGGGAATTTCTGTAGATACTAAGAAGATTGAAGCCACTACTGAGTGGCTCAGGCAGACCAACATGACTGAAATTAGAAGCTTTCTGGGTTTGGTTGGATATTACAGGAAATTCGTTGAAGGATTCTCATTGATAGCGGTGCCCCTGAATAGATTGGCATAAAAGAAGACAAAATTTGAATGAACCGCTGATTGCGAGTAGACTGAGCTGAAGAGGAGGTTGACCACAACCCCTATATTGGCACAGCCCTCCGGTTTATAAGGGTTTGTCATCTATAGTGATGCATCGAAGAACGGGCCAGGTACATGTATATAATTTCAATTTGATCTTATATGAATTGCAAGTGTGGTCTAACTGTTTAATTGCAGGATGTGTCCTTATGCAGAATGGCAAAGTTATTGCATATGCCTCACGCCAGTTGAAGCCATATGACCAGAATTATCCAATTCACTACTTGGAGCTAGCTGTAGTGGTTTTTGCACTTAAGATCTGCTTCACTATTTGTATGGAGTAAAGTGTGAAGTATTCACTGATCATAAGATTCTGAAGTATATGTTCACACAGAAGTAGTTGAATATGCGTCAGACGAGGTGGCTTGAGTTGGTAAAGGATTATGATCTGACTATCAGCTATCATCCAGGGAAGGCAAACCAGGTCGCTGACGCGTTGAGCAGGAAGTCGAGTCACATCGGGCAAACACCGTTGGAGAGAGAGATGGCAGAGTTTGATCTGGATGTTGTATGCACTACGACTAATCTTCTAGCGACTCTGATTATCACCCCATCTCTGGTTAATCAGATTAAGGAGGCCTCGAAGGAGGACGTGACACTCAGTGGTATCTGCGAGAAGATGATGACCAGTCAGGTTGATGGCTTCTAGATTCATGAAGACAGCAGTATATGGTACCAGATGAGGTTGTGCGTTCCTGACGTTGAGGACCTAAGGAAGGAGTTATTGAAGGAGGCACACAATTCAAAGTTGTCGATTCATCTGGGTACTAAAAAAAATTAATATGAAGAAACACTATTGGTGGAGCAGCATGAAGAGACAGATAGCCAAGTTCAGCGAGAGGTGCCTCATTTGTCAGCAAGTTAAAGTTGAGCACAGAAGCCAGTAGGTTTGATGATGCCATTAGAGATACCGGAATGGAAGTGACAGCATATGATGATGGATTTTGTTGTAGGACTCCCGAAGACAATAAACGACAACGACATGATTTTGGGTGATTGTTGACCGACTAACAAAGTCTGCTCATGTTCTGCCCATGCCGAGTGATGTTACCTTGGAGAGATTGGTGACACTTTATATCGATAACATTGTCAGCCTACATGGAGTTCTAGTCAGTATAGTCTCAGACCGTGATCCGAGATTCACTTTTAGATTTTGGTCAACATGTTAGAGAAGGTTGGGGACAGAGTTATGTTTGAGCACTGCATTCCATCCTTAGACCGATGGGCATTCAGACAAGACAATTCAGGCTCTTGAGGACATGTTAAGGGCCTGCGGACTGGACTGCAGAGGGAACTGGGATGGCATAATTAAGTTGATCGAGTTCTCCTACAATAACAGTCACCATAGTTCTATCGGCATGACACCAATTGAGGCACTCTATGAGCGCAAGTGTAGGTCCCAGATCCATTGGGATGAAGTGGGTGAGCATGCTATCACCGGAACAGAGTTGATTGAGCAGGCTAGAGAGAAAGTGAACCTGATCCGTGATAGACTCAAGGTTGCTCAAGACAGAAGAAAGAGTTAGTCAGATTCAAAGAGGCATCCTCTAGAGTTCAATGTGGGCGAGAAGATTTACTTGAGGGTGTCGCCCATGAAGGGGGTTGAACGATTTGGTTTGAAGGGTAAGCTGAGGCCTCGCTATATTGGTCCATACGAGGTGCTCGAGAAGTTGGGTACATTGGCTTACTTATTGGCGTTACCTTTGCATTGCCTCAGGTGCATAGTGTATTTTATGTTTATTAGCTGAAGAGATATATTCCCGATCTGAGTCATGTGTTGGATGCGACACTGTTGAGAATTCTACCTGATGTGACATATGAGGAGATCCCTATCAAGATCATGGATCGCAAGGAGCAGGTATTGAGACACTGGATTATCCCATATGTCAAAGTTCAGTGGACCAACCATACGGAGCGCGAGGCGACTTGGGAGATTGAGGAGCATATGCGAGAGAGGTATCCACACCTCTTCGATTAAGGTACGTCAAGTTTCAAGGACGAAACTTCTTGTAAGGAAGGTAGGATGTTATATACTGGAATTTTTTTAAAAAATATATATAATAAAATAATGAATAAAAAAAGATAATAAATTAAATGACTGTGTAGGTGGGTGCGTGTGAAAAGGGGATAAGGGATGAGGGGAAATTATTTTTAATAAAAGTTGAATTTTAAATTTTAGGGAAATTATTTTTAATAAAAGTTGAATTTTAAATTTTAAATTCTAATTTCCTAAATCTACTCCCAATCCCTCCTTAATCTCTCCCCCCTTCCTAGATTAGAGTTTCTCCGACCCCTCCTCATTCCATCTCACTTCGTCAGCCTCCAGAGAGTGAAAAGGAAAAAAAAGGAACGTACAGCAAGAAAGGAGGGAGAGAAGAGAGAAAAAAGGAGAAAAGGAGGGGAGAAGAGAGAAAAAAAGAGAGATAAAAAAGGATAAAAGGAGGAAGCTAGCTACTCTTCACTAATCCAATTCATTTTTCTTCTCTATTTCCGCTCTTAATCTGCAATTGAGACATGTTGCCTATTCCCCCTCGTTTGGTAAGGATCAAGCATGCTTTGATGGTATAATTATGTGATTTATTTATTATTTTTGAATTTGTATTCTTGTTGTAAAATATGTGTTGGTGATGAATCATTTCTGGACTAATATGAGTATATGTGTTAAATTATTGAAGTATGAAAACGGAGTGGAATCAGATAAAAAAGTCAGAGTCTTGCTTGGTAGAATTGTCAATGTATTGTGTTTTGCCTTAGAATAGGTTCATCTAGCTCAGAATAGGTTAGTATTTGATTGAAAATCAAAAAAATAGGTCTGACGTACGCGTTTCACGGGTGGCACGTGGGCCCACTGGCGGCCCCTGACAACGTGTCTGTACACGAACTGACATGTCCACTTCCAAAAGATGCATCGCGCTATATGGAGTCGAATACAACTGGTTTGAGATCAAGCAAAGTTAAAACGAAGATTTTATTGAGGTTGGAAGAAAATAAAAATTTTAATAAAACAAGGAAAATATATTAAAAAAAATTCCAGGTCAGCTGGGTTAACCCGGGCTGCCTTGGACCAGAGTGCAGATCTGCAGGCGCAGCTGGGCAGACCAGGTGGCCCGGTCTGATTTTGGGCCAGGCTAATCTGGAAATTAATTTTAAAAAAATAAAAATAAATAAAATAGAATAAAATAGATTGAGCTAAGCTGGAATAAATAAAGGGCTGAACTTAAAAAAAGAGGTCGAGCCTAGCTAAAAAAATTGGTCGAGCTGAGCTGGCCAGGAAAATATTAATTATTTTTGGAATTAAATAAGTCGTAAATAAATAGTAGAAAATGATTTTAAATTGCAGAAAATTCCCAGAAAATTCCAGAAAATATAAAATACAGAAATAAGTCATTTTCACCTAATTTCCTAAAATTAAATTATTTTAAATAATTAAAATAATTAGAGAATAATATGGAAAAATAGGAAAAATAGTAAAAAAATGTCACAAAAATTTATACATGTCGTGGAAATATAAATGAGGGTAAATAACAACTTTTCACTTTTTCACTAATTAAAGCACCATAAATGGAATGTTAGTGAATGTCAGGAAGTAGAAATTGAACTCCGAAAAAATACCGAAAGCAGGATTCCCATTGCATTCATGGCACGCGCGTTGCATTGGGAGGTAGCCTATAACTAAGAGTTACAGAAAAGAGAAAAAAGAAAAAAGGAAAAAGAAAAGGAAAACATGGTAGGTGACTGCGACTAAGAGTTGTAGAATGTGCGAATGGTGGATTGTAGTCAAGAGCTGCAGACACTCATGTGGACTGTGGGTAAGATCCACCGTCACAACCCGGGAGCATGCATTGCACGGAAAAGATACAGACATATTGCATGACATGACTTTTGTTGCGTGTGACACGTAGAGGAAGGCATGCATCATGAAGTTGCGCATTATAACTTAAAGTGACTTACTTTCCGCTATTATTATTCCATGTCTATACTGTTACTTGAATTATGTGATTATGTGCACATATCATTATTGTATGTTGTTTTTATTTGATCGAAGTGGGCACCAGCTGGGTGATGTCATGTCACTCACCCCTACTTCCCTCCCCTCCAGGTAAGCATTAGGACGAGTATTAGTACATCTTTGTTGAGGACGGGGATGACGTGGCTGAGTGGACAGAGTGACAGACGTACATAGGAGCTAGAGAGATCATGCGGCCAGTTACTTTATGTTTTGGGGATTCACACCGACTTTCCATTTTACATTTGGTTGTAGACTGTTGACTTAAGATTGTAATGTGTCGGGTCTCATCAACCCAAGTACTTATTTTTTTTTACCTTCATCATCATTGTTTATGGATGGAATTTTAAATTGATCATTTATATTTATCATTTCCACGGGAAAAAAATATTCTATGTCTTTTTTGACATGTAAGAAGTAAGTTCGACACCTTGTGTTCTCTTAGCAGACTACAGCGGGTGCACTGTTCTCGATGGTAGGGCACGAGAGTGGAGCGCTACAGGATACATAAAGGATGAGCCTCGAGTAGACTATCCCTGGGAGAGAAAGTATGCCATGACTTATACTTTGGGATTTGGTAGATGATTTGATCATGATGTACTTATGTTATTTTGGGACTTCGGACATTATGATTTGTACCAATTATTACAATTTGTATGTTTATGCATGTCATATGTTTATCTTTATGTTGCTTCTACTATATCAATTCACGATTCATATCGACATGCATATGTACGTACCGACGCCTTGTACTTCTCGTATCAGAGTACGTCAACTACACCGGGCTAAAACCTTAGTTTTGGGCAGGGCGCCACAGGTCGTAGCAGAGCCAAGGCTCTATATCTACGGCGGAAACAGTAAACTAAACGACTTAGAAAATAAGTTATGATCTTAGCCCGAGAGTAATAGTCTTAGCCTAAGATCACTAGAATGGTTTAAGGATAAATGAATAAAAGTATTTTATCTCTGAGTAAATTATAAGATAATATTTTGATAATTAGTACTAATCATAGTAAATAGATAAATCATTTGGATTAAATTTACTTATATTTATTTAACTGGTGTATTAACGTAACTCTTTTCGATAGGATGTCGTCACGACCTAGAGGCAGACCGCGCACCGATAGACCTGCACAATTACCTCCTCCTCCACCGCATGTACCTTCGACAGTAGAGCGCGTAACACAGTCCGATGAGCATGTTCCACCGCCACTGACACGTGCCCAAGGAGGTACTCCATGGGTCTCGCTCGATGCCCTCATTCAGATTGGTCAAACAGTCGGGATTAATAATAATAATCACCATAATGCACCACCGCTTCCACTGCCGCTATAGCAGCATGGCACTCGATTCTTTTATGGGGAGATGAAGAGAGCTTGAGTTCCGAGTTTCGGGGGAAGTTCTGATCCAGAAGTAGGAGAGAATTGGTTAGATGAGGTGGAGAATAACTTCGAGATAATTCAGGTGCCTGATGAGTTTAAAGCATAGGTGATTAGACTTTTTCTGATTGGGGAGGCCAATCAGTTGTGGAAGACGAGCATGGCAGCATCTGCTATGACCCGTTACATGGACCCTTTTTCTGCAGAAGTTCTATAAGTTTTACATTCCACCATCAGTGACATTATAGAAGATCGGGATGTTTGAGTCACTGAGCTTGGGACCAGGTATGACTGTAGCGGAGTAGCTAACCAGTTTACAACTCTAGGGAGATATGTCCCATCTACTATTAGTAACGAGCAATTGAAGATGATTAATTTTGAGAGGGTCTAAATTCCAACATTCGCTCATAGATTGTGAATGCTTACCCAAGGGTCTTTGGAGAGTTACTGAATGGATGCTATCGGGTTGAGCGGGACATATTGAGACGTGATGAGGAGACACGGGACAAGAGACCCCAAGAGTTTGGAGATCGAGCTGGGAGATGGACCAAGGCTGTGAGGAGAAATGATGGTCGAGCACAATAGCATTTCCAGCAGAGACTGCAGCCTCAGCGTTAGCCGCAGCACAGCGCTAGCACCAGCCGTATCATCTGCTACAGGCGACGGCTACCAGAGATACCCCACTTTTTAGCGACAGCACACTAGAGCTTGCTTGATAAGGACAGATGCCTGCTTTAATTGTGGCAAGACTGGCCACATAATTAGAGACTGTCTGGTGCCGAGGAGCGGGCCACAGAGGATTGCACCGTAGTAGAGAGACGGCATATGTGCTAATGCCCGTGTGCATGTGATGATGGATGCTGAAGTTCTAGATACCTCTGATGTTGTGACAGGTATATTTACTTATGCAATTTAAGTGCTATTTTCTCTACATGTTTAGAATTGCCTACTTAAATTATAAATTGTCTTAGGTGCCATCTTAGTAAACAACATACATGCCAACATGTTGTTTGATAGTGGTGCAATCCATCCCTTCATGTCTAAGAGGTTTGCTAAGAACCTTAACTGCTGTCCGACATGGTTAGATATGATTTATCGTGTTCAGGCAGCTGGTGATGAAGTGATCATTTCGCACCTTCTATACAAGGACTACGAAGTTGAGTTAGAAGGGCAGAAGTTCGAGGCTACCCTCATTCCAATTCAGATTGGGGCCTTCGACATCATTCTATGTATGTACTGGCTGTTTAGAGACCATGCCGACATCGATTGTCATGGTAAGCCGATATGATTATGGAACCGACTCGGAAGAAATCTACCAAGGGAGTTCTAAGTTGAGTAAGATATTGCATAATGTGTATCTGACCGCAGCCCAAGCTTATCGAGCACTAAAGAAGGGAGGTGAAGATTTTCTAGGATATGCCCTCAGCGATGTGTCAAAGATGCCATCGACTAACAGTATTCTGGTGATCAGAGAATTTTCAGATGTTTTTTCGAATGATTTTCCAGGCTTACCACTGGACACAAAAATTGAGGTTAAGATAAATGTCTCCCCAAGAGCAGAACCTATCTCCAGAGTACCATATCAGATGGCAAAAGCAGAGCTAAAAAAGTTGAAGATGAAGTTGCAAGAACTAATTGAGAAGAAATTCATACTGTCTAGCATATCACCTTGGGGAGCTCTAGTTTTATTCGTAAAAACGAAGGATGACAGTATGAGATTGTTCATCAACTACCGGAAGCTGAACAAAATCACTATCAAGAATAGATACCCACTGCCTAGGATCGATGATTTGTTCGATGAATTGAGAGTAAGTGATTAAATAACAAAAATATAATTGTGCTTATGAATATGAACTATAACCTTGCGTACAGGGTGCTAAAGTATTCAGCAAGATTGAACTTCGCTCCAGATATCATCAGTTGAAGATCAAGGCAGAGGATATTGCTAAGACTGCATTTCGTACCCGATATGGCCATTATGGGTTCTTGGTGATGTCCTTCGGGTTGACCAACGCCCCCACGACATTTATGGACTTGATGAACACCATTTTCCAAGAGCAGTTAGACAAGTTCGTGGTTGTCTTATCGATGATATCCTTATATATCACCGAATGAAGAAATCCATGCGGAATACTTGAGGATTGCACTGAATGTGTTATGGGAGAAGCAGCTTTATGGTAAGTTCAATAAGTGTGAGTTTTGGCTATGCAGCCTTGCATTCTTGGATCATGTTGTTTCCGAGGAAGGTATATCGTTCGACCCTAAGAAGATTCAGGTCATCACAGAGTGGCAAAGACCGACGAATGCGACGGAGGTTAGAAGTTTCTTGGGGCTTGCAGGATATTACATAAAGTTTGTCGAGAGATTCTCCCGAATTGCAGTCTCACTGACCCGATTGACGCAGGAAAAGATGAGATTTGATTGGAGTTTGGATTTCTAACAAATCTTCACTAAACTGTAGAAGAGATCGACTTCAGCGCCAGTTTTAGTACAACCAATCTTCGGAGAAGGATTCGTGGTATGTAGTGACGCCTCCAAGAATGGATTAGGTAAACAAACAAACAATTTCTACTATTGTAAATTCCTTAAAAAATATATGCGTTTTAATTGTTTTCCTGTAGGTTGCGTGTTGATGTAGAAAGATCAGGTAATTGCTTACGCTTCGAGCTAGTTGAAACCGTATGAGTAGAATTATTCTACTCACGGCTTGGAGTTGGCGGCAGTAGTATTTGCGCTGAAAAATCTGTAGGTATTATTTTTACGGTGAAAGATGTGAGGTTTATACGGACCATAAGAGCTTGAAGTATCTATTCACCCCATAGGAACTGAATATGAGACATCGAAGATGGCTTGAGCTGATTAAGGACTACGATCTCGCGATCCATTACCATAGGGGTAAGGCGAATAAGGTAGCGGATGCACTGAGTAGAAAATTGAGCCATGCCCGACAAACGCCACTTGAGAAGGAGATAGCAGAGTTTGAATTGGACATGATTAATTCGACCACAAATGTTCTGGCTACACTGATGATTACATCGACACGGATTGATCTTATTAAGGAGGCCTAGAAAAGTGATACTGAGTTGATGAAGATCGCCAAGGATTGGAAAGAGGAGTTAGTTAAGGACTATCAGGTTCAAGATGTCGGCAGATTATGGTTACGCAACAGATTGTGTGTGCCCAATGTTGATGAGCTTAAGAGGGAGATTATGACAGAGGCGTATAGTTTGAGATTATCGATTCATCCTCGAGCTACTAAGATGTATCAGATCTGAAGAGGAATTATTGGTGGAATGGAATGAAGCGATATATTGCAAAGTTTGTTGAGCATTGCCTTGTATGCCAGGTGGAACATCAGCGCCCTGCCGATTTACTACAGCCTCTAGAGATTCCAGAGTGGAAATGGAAGCATACACAATGGATTTCGTTGCCAGACTTCTTAAGACATGCAGTGGGAATGACACTATTTGGGTGATCGTGGATCGACTAAGTCATCACACTTCTTTCTTATGTCGATTCAGGAGTCGATCGAGAAGTTAATTGATATGTATATGGATGATATTGTGAGCTTACATGGATGATGGTCAGTATTGTTTGTGATAGGGATCCACATTTCATATTTCGATTTTCAAAGGTTTTCAATGGACTATGGGTACCGAGATCAAAATGAGCACATCATTTCATCCGCATACAGATGGGCAGTCAGAGCGAACCATACAGACTTTGGAGGACATGTTGCATACATGTGCGTCAAACTTTAAGGTAACTGGGATAAGTCTGTGAAGCTGATAGAGTTTTCATAAGATAACATTTACCACAGTTCTATCGGTATGCCACCGTTTGAGGCACTGTATTGTCGTAAGTGTCGATCGCCACTTTACAAGGATGAAATCGGAGAGAGAGAGCCATCATGGGTCCGGAATTAGTAGAGAAGACTTTAGATAAGCTCAA
The DNA here is from genome assembly GCA_036186865.1 of Eustoma russellianum. Taxonomy (NCBI): domain Eukaryota; kingdom Viridiplantae; phylum Streptophyta; class Magnoliopsida; order Gentianales; family Gentianaceae; genus Eustoma; species Eustoma russellianum. Next base: position 20,255,566 of record AP025057.1, read on the forward strand.
ATTGATCCATGATCGATTGAAGGCAGCCTAAGACTGTAGTAAAAGTTGGGCAGACTCCAATAGGCGACCAATTGAGATTGAGGTCGAATAGAAGGTCTACTTGAGGGTTTCTCTTATGAATGGCGTGATGAGATTTGGTATCAAAGGGAAGCTGAGCCTTCGATTCATTGGTCCCTACGAAGTTTTGGAGAGAATCGATGCAGTTGCGTATCAGTTGGCATTACCCCCCGACATTCTCACAGGTACATGACGTATTCCATGCATCGCAGTTGCGATGTTATGTGCATGATCCGAGCCACATCCTTGAACAGCAGCCAATGAAGATTCAAGATGGTGCTATATATGAGGAGGTGTCGATACGTATTATGGACCATACGGAGCAAAAGCTAAGGAAGAGTTCATTTCTATTCGTAAAGGTGCAGTGGTGTAATCATACCGAGCGGGAGGCGACTTGGGAGCTAGTGTAGCAGATGAGGAAGCAGTATCCGCAGCTCTTCGAGTAAAGGTATGTAAGTTTCGAGGATGAAACATTTTATAAGGGGGAGAATGTTACGCCTTAAATTTTTCCATTACGTGGTAACAGTTTAAATACTGTAATTTAGTAATGCCGGTATATGCTCCTTAAGTTCGGTATATTGACAAACTAGCGAATTCGATAACAACATTTTCGAACATGCAATAAAATTTAAATAAAATTAGTCAGTAACAACTTAAATTATTAGGCTAAATTAAATTCTATAAAAATACATGACACAATATTTTTCACTACTTAAACAAAAAGAAAAAACAAAATAAGACATAAAAAATTTCTTGGAAAAGAAGAAAATGAAAAAATGAATATATGCATGCATACATATAAATATGGCGCCATTTAGGTAGAAAAAGGATGAATAAATTATGGTTAGACTAATACCCCAACAAAATACCAAGTGTAGGAAATTGGATATGAACCAAGTGATCATATTTTGTCCTATTCTACCCATCCAAACCACCTCATGGCAGTCTCCCCTTCACACATGTAGGAAGAGAAGATTTTTCTTCTCTTTTGTTTTCAATTACACAACAAAACCTTACACAATTTTTATACCAATCATTATATTTTCCTCCACTTTCTTACACCCCTCCAAAAGTAAAACAAAATAAAAATCATTCCTTCCCTCCCTACAATCCTTAGGCCAGCCAAACTCATTATCCATGAATCCAAATTAAGGAAGTGTTGAATCTTGAGTTCATATGTGGAAATACAAATTAAGAAAGTGGTGTTGGGTGAAAAATTACAAAAAGGGGGCTATTTTGGAGTTTAGGCCGAGAGGTTTCCTTGGAGGGGTAAAAATAGTATCTTTAAGTTAAGACATGTAGGATGTAGGTAAGTGATGGATGTATAGTGATTAAATATTAGAATGACCAAAATGACCCTAAAACCAAGCATAATGAACCATGAAATAAAAGTTTGCGGAATTATTTTTATTGTATCACATGTTTAAAAAGTTTCATACGCGTAACAAATAATATACGCAAGATGATTGATTCCAACGACACATGTTATGTTATGTCTACATTATGTTATGTTATGGAGCCCCGGTATGGCATCGGGACCGGAGTGGTAGGTGTCGCAGGTATATGTCATCTTATGGCCGAGTGTAACACCATGTCTGGGACATGGGATCTTCGTCATAACGCATCACCGTTAGAGCATTTTCTTATGTTTTATGTTGTACATGTTTCCATACGGAGAATCATTCGATATGTTGTACGTTATTATTCTTATGAAATTTGCTATAGCCATTTATGAAAATGTTATGTCTTTATGTTTACAAAATGACATGTTATGCATGTTTACGACTTATGAAATGCCATGTTATGTTATAATTTTATGAAAATACATATTTTAAATTGTCATGAGAAATGAACCATGTTATGACCATGTCCAACTAAATTTCCATGATATCGTTAAGTTATTGATTCGTAAGTTTATGATATTATTATTCCAACCAAAATAGAATTTAAGCATGAAAGTGTAGTTGTTATAAGATTTGTGACCTTAGTCTAGGACATGGAATGGAAATTAAGCATAGACATGTATGTAACGTCTCTAAGGTAGAAGGTCACTATGTTATGATGTTAAATTTCTTATGTATTAAATGTTTTATGGACTTTACTTGTTTCAAATAGAGACGTGTAATATTATGTTCTTTATTTACGCTTATGTAGTTTATCATCTCGTCTCCCCATGTATGACCCACATGACGTATCTAGTAGGACTACTTACTGACGATTGTGTTTATCGCTCATACTTGCCTTTAATCATGTGTAGAGGATAGGGATCGTGATACGGGATACATAGAAGACGAGCCTCGAGTAGACTATCCATGAAAGAGCAAGTATGCCATGACTTATCTTTTGGGATTTGCTAGATGATTTGATCTTGATGCACTTATGTTATTTTAGGACTTCGGACAATATGATTTGTACAGATTATGACGATTTGTATGTTTATCTTTATGTTGTTTTCGCTATATCGATTCACGATTCATGTCGACATGCCTATATACGTATCGACGCTTTGTAATTCTCGTAGTAGAGTACGGCGAATGCATCGGGGCGAAGCCTTAGTTTTGGGCAGGGCGCTACAATATATATGTGTGTGTGCGCTTAAATAATACTACTTGACGATATTGCCCTCGAGAAACGAAATCAGTAGCACATGGTCTATCGCAGCAAGGTTTGGGGTCTAGCGGTTTTACATTGTACACATCCTCTATGGCATGCCTTGAGAAATACGGGGCAGCATTCATTTGGATGCATGCATTCCGTCCATGCGCTCCTGACATGTTTGAACCTATGATCATAGCTCGTTCCTCTGGTCCTGCATGTATCGATATTTCGATAGAGGTTCCCAGTACTTATCCTTTGCTTCTATTTGCTTATTGTTTCTGCATGTTCTATGTTTCTATATTACTCCATGATTGGCGGTTATTGTCTTTATGTTCTATGTCAGAGTGGTGCTCAAGCGAGGTTCAGCACATGCATATGTATCTCGTCACACCAGCTCACTACTCTTGCAAATGTAGTCTTCCATTGGGTTGGCATGCTTACTCAGTTGGTACCTGTATCACCTGTCGATACAGGCAGGCTGGGTATGTTTTCACTGCTCGTTTCTTCTTTCAGGCTATCTATCACATGATATATGAATTAATCTTGTCTTTCCTGGTTATCTGTTAGCCATTTTCGATGAGGGTGAAGGGTAGATATGGCGTTTACAGGTTGGAGGAAGCACAAATCTCCCATTGGGTTGGCGAGCTTCCCTTACTGTTGCCTGTACCATGAGATTACAGGCAGCACGGGTATGTGTTCCATTATCTTCTTTATATCTGTAGTACTGCTGTTAACTATTATACTGGTGCGATCTGATCATGTTTTTCATGTTGGTAGATGTGTTTCCGAGGGTGCTGTTTGCCATCAAGAGCGTGAAGTCGATCTCGTTTCTCGCTTGGACTTGGGTTATCATATGCGTGAGGAGCACAGGGGGCTGTGCAGACTTATGTTACTAGCATACTTTTTCATTTTATTTTTTGTCGTAGGCTGTATTGGCGTTGTATAATAATAGATTTCTCATTTCTTACTTTTTGTTTCTCATCCTAGGACTATATTGTGTATATGGCATTTCTGGTCAGGATTTCGGCCAAAATTGCACATATACTAGATTGCATTACATATAGACTAGGTTAGGGGGCAAGTAACATAAATATGTACTCTTTTTCCTTCGTCCGAGTTTTGTCCATAAGAGTGGTTCTCCTGGCAAGGTTTTGAGGAGGCATATTGTATGTTACTTCATCTAGTTCCCCTTCTGCATGTACTTGGTTTTCTTCTGCCATAAGTGAATGCGTTGGTAATAAAAGATGCTTTACGGAATATATATTTTTTTAGTGAAAGAAGCGCGGTACCGTCCAAGATTTTATTAATGAAATGAACTCTCACTTGTAACGGAGGAATACCGTGGTTACATGTGTCGTGAGAGACTCTCCCCCTAAAGAACCGAATGAATTAAAGAAACTTGCTACTGTAGTGTTATTTAAAGATAAAAAATAATAGCAATCAAAATCTATTATATATACACAGAGACACACACACACAAAGGAACGCAGGGTCTTCAATTTTATTATTTGCCCTAACCTATGCCGGAGGAATACCATTCATACAAAGTAATTCAAAGCATAACATAATGTAGCTACTTAAGGGCCGAAAGTTAAAGATACATATTAGGCGAATCCTAGAGAGGGGAGAAGAATGTCCAAATGGAATATGATATGCCTCATTAAAACCTTGGCAAGCAAAACCACCATTGTGGATAAAATCTTGCACCAAGGAAGAAGAATATGTTGAGAAAAAGAGTTTGAGTGATTTACGAATGCATGATTTAAATACAACGTGTTTAAGAAATGCATGACAATTTTATTACTTGACACGTTTTTGTGATAAACTTGCCTTATATACTTTATACATAATGTTGCCGTACTAACAAGCCATGAAGCGTTAAAGCTTACATCGAATGGCAAACATTTGTTGTGTTTGAACTATTTTCAAGTGCCACCATTAATGAACTAAACTAGTTCATTAAGTGAAGTACTTATGCTAATGAACTAACTAGTTCATTAAATAGAGATATATTTAGAGAAGGCATGATGGCAACAAATTGAAACATTGAAAGTCCTCTCTCCATTTGGCATACACGTTTTATACATATATATAATATATATATATTTAGACTTTTATAAAAAGGCACAATACAGATATATTCTGACGTACAAACGACACGTTACATGTTAAGAAAAAGGGGTTTGAGTGATTACAAAATGCATGATTTAAATCACGTGTATTAAAGAAATGCATGACATGTTTTATGACATGACACGTTTTTCATATATATTGTTTCCGTACTAACAAGCCATGAAGCTTTAAAACTTACATCAAATGGCAAACATTTGTTGTGTTTGAACTATTTTCAGGTGCCACCATTAATGAACTAAACTAGTTCATTAAGTGAAGTACTTAGTTAAATGAACTAAGTAGTTCATTAAATGGAGATATATTTGGAAAAGGCATGATGGCAACAAATTGAAGAATGGAAAGTCTCCTTCTACTATTTATCACATGTTTTATATATATTTATATATATATATATTCAGATTTTTTTAAAAGGCAAAATACATATATATTACAACGTACTACCGACACGTTATATATATTACGAACGTACGTCAACGTCACACCACTATACTTACCTCATATTTATGAGTACATTCGGGTCTTATATCATATGATATAAGTCATGGTGATGACAAAATTATACGACACATTACAAGGTTCTATATCAAAAATTGTTGTATCGGGTGATAACCGAAACTTCGCCAACGTGTCACGTACTCGCCATATATATATGGCCAGCCCCTACACTTCAAAAATGGCCACAAATTTCGTGGCTTACATGGTATATTCAGCCATAAAACCATTTCATGTTGGCACACACAAATCACCCCCAATTAAGGCCAAATTTTGGAGATTTCAAATTCAACATTTTTGTCACATGGGGCGCCACTTACTTCATCCATTAGAACTGAATATTCAAGTTATTCTATGTATATTATGTGTGACATAATATATATAACATGTGTAAAATGTTTGAATTTAATCGGAGAACAATCGCGTAATCGACAAAAGTCGAAAATTCGGTTTTCTACGAACACAACACATGGAACGTTTTTGGCATGACATGTAACATGTATCTAGACACTTTTTACATATTCAATACATATTAAAGTGTTATAGAAAATTCAAATTAGGGCTGATTATAATTTACCATATATTTGTGAATATTGTGCATTATTTCACAAAGTTTACCAAAAGAAAATTCAGCACATGTGTAGGAATTTCACACACCATTTTCAGCTTTGTTGGAGCCTAGATGGAGCTTATTTGGCACTTTAATTGGTGGAAAATAAGCCACACAAGATGGGTGACTTTGAAGAGGGCAACACACAAAGAAAGATTTCAAAAATGCAACATATGCTGAAAATTTTCAGCACGTGTGAATAGTGGCCGAATTTACTATTCATTTGTCTTTAATTTGCATCCCAAAATTGAAGGGATTGAATGGTGATTATTTGGTAGTGTTTTGAATTATTTTTGGCACATGTTTTTCAAGTTAATCTCAGCTTTTTACAGAACACTAAATGGTGACAAGGTTGGACCAATCATGAAGTGCCAAGTAAGCAAAGCCAAGACATTCATCCAATCAAGTTATGCCAAGTAAGCAAGTTGATGCCACATTTACACAAGGCATTTTTCCAAGGACTTAAAAGAGAATTCTCAAGATGGAAAAGAGCCCTAAGGGGGAAGCCAAGGCTGATTAAAAGGAGAAGAGATGTAGCAAACAAAAGCAAGACAAGTCTCATAATTTCCAAGTGCAAAAAAAAAGTCTTCCACTTTCTTCTTCCATATTTCTTTCTTCTTCTTCTCTTTCAAGCCTATTGTTCTAATATTCAAATATATTGAATAGGCATTGTATAGACCACCATATACGTTCATTTTTGTAAAAGGTTGATCAAGGTGTGATCAAACCTTCATTTGTTCGGTGGTGGTGTTCGTGAAAGGTGTGATTACTTGTATCGTCTGTAAAGGGTTGGAGTTGATGCATAACTTCAGCAAACCTTTGTGGTAAGGTTTTATTTTGTTTAGTGATAACCGAGGAAGGTGTCCTCGAAGACTGGAGTAGGTTGTGTTAACCGAACTAGTATAAAATTCTCGGTGTTATTACTTTCAGCTTCCAACACTTTGCATCGTTTTTATTGCGTTAGTAAAAATATCAAAAGACTTTCAAAAATTACCAAAATTTGCAGAAATATAGACACACCTCTTAAGTTTCATTTGTTGTAATTTTCAACCCTTTTGGATAAGTATAAGTCATTCAAACGTCAATAGTTCTGAGACTAGTGCAGTCTGATTTTCAGACTTGCAAAGGTTGAGACTTTGAACGTATTTGACATGCTTCCCAAAAGAATTTTGTAAACCTGTTTCAAAATAATTAAATACACATAATAAGGGGTTTGTCACTAAAGTTTCAGACCATTTGGAGTAACGGTTTAATCGAAATTAATTTTTCAAATCGGACTACTGTTTCTGGTAGATTTGCGCAATCTGACCACCAACGATTTTTAAAGGGGTTAAAGGTTGAATTTTAATCTGAAATTTTTAGGAGATACTCATAACATCTGAGACTAAGATCTCTCCAAATTTTAGAATTTTTTGAAGACCTGTAACCTTGTTTCAAAACAGGTCCTTAAAACAGAAACTGTTTTCAGAAGTTGGGTTTTTGGTTTAAAACAATTTTAAAACCCAAATTTTCCGCACCCACTATTCAACTCCACCCCCTTATAGTGGTGCCTTGCAGGTCCTACAAGTGGTATCAGAGCCAGACACACTCACGACAAGGAAGATCCAACGATCTTAGTGAGATGGCAACCACTAGACACAAAACCGAGCAAGAAGGTATGTCATGCCAAAGGCCTCCACTTCTTGATAGTGAGGTACATTCTGATTCCGATTCCGATTACGATTCTGAACTATCATATCATGATTTGTTTGTTCAATATCTTGAATTGCATAAGTTTGCTAAGACTCTTGCAAAAGAAAAGAAGCGATTAATTGAAGACAAGAAATTGTTAGAATCTTCTAATACGAATATTGTTGCTCAATTAAACGATTCAAAAGAAGAGTCGTCATGCATCATAAATTCATTAAAGTCTGAAATTTCATCATTGACATCCGAGAACACTGAACTGAAAGATGAGATTCCAAAGTTGAAATCAAGAAATGAAGATCTAGAAAAGACTAGAAAACAATTCGATGCGGATACTTGTATTCTAGATCATCCTATCTCTTCTCAGAAAGATGGAAATGATAAAACCGGAGTAGGATACGTTAAAGAAAATAAAGTTCGAAATAAGGCTACAAAATTGATTTTATCTACATCTATGAAACCGCATGAAACTATACAACCTAAGAAGAAGGCTAGTACACCACTCATCTCATCTCATCAATCTTCTTATTCTTCGTATTATACAAAGTGCAATCATGTGTCATATAGATATGAAAGAAAGCCACTGATGCATATGCGACATTCATATCATAAAAATGCATCTAAATCACTCCCCGTGCATACAAACCGAAATGCATATCTAAAACGAAAATGATACTATATGCATGATGGGATTCTTGAACGCATTTACTCCAAACGTGTATTATGTTGCGTCTTCATCACCTTTCTCACCTTTTCGAAGACCTAGAAAGGTCACCCAAATTTGGGTACTAAAAGGGACATTTTCAAATGGTTGAATAAATAACCCTTACGAACACACGTTTGATGTTATTTGAAATGCATGATTTTTTTTGCTATCTTCATCTTTACACGCGCTTTTGATTGTCTTTCCAAAATAAAGGGGGAGAGAATGCATGATTTAAGGGGGAGAGAGAAAGATTAATTGCACAAATCAAGGGGGAGAGAATTCAAAATTCAAATTTGAATTTGGGCACGATTGGAGGGGAGCGACAAAATTTAAATCATGAGCGTACGTTATTTTGTAAATCATCAAAAGGGGGAGATTTTTTAGAAAAAGGGGTTTGAGTGATTACAAAATGCATGAGTTAAATCACGTGTATTAAAGAAATGCATGACACGTTTTATGACATGACACGTTTTTCATATATATTGTTTCCGTACTAACAAGCCATGAAGCTTTAAAGCTTACATCAAATGGCAAACATTTGTTGTGTTTGAACTATTTTCAGGTGCCACCATTAATGAACTAAACTAGTTTATTAAGTGAAGTACTTAGTTGAATAAACTAAGTAGTTTATTAAATGGAGATATATTTGGAAAAGGCATGATGGCAACAAATTGAAGAATGAAAAGTCTCCTTCTACTATTCATCACATGTTATATATATATATATATATATATATATATATATATATTCAGATTTTTTTTAAACGCACAATACATATATATTCCAACGTACTACCGACACGTTATATATATTACGAATGTACGTCAACGTCACACCACTATACTTACCTCATATATATGAGTATATTCGGGTCTTATATCATATGATATAAGTCATGGTGATGACAAAATTATTACGATACGTTACAAGGTTATAAACCGAAAATTGTCGTATCGGGTGACTACCGAAACTTCACCAACGTGTCACGTACTTGCCATATATAGATGGCCAGCCCCAACACTTCAAAAATGGCCACAAATTTCGTGGCTTACATGGTATATTCAGCCATAAAACTATCTCATGTTGGCACACACAAATCATCCCCAATTAAGGCCAAATTGTGGAGATTTCAAATTCAACATTTTTGTCACATGGGGTGCCACTTACTTCAGCCATTAGAGCTGAATATTCAAGTTATTCTATGTATATTATCTGTGACATAATATATATAACATGTGCAAAAAGTTTGAATTTAATCGGAGAACAATCACGTAATCGACAAAAGTCGAAAATTCGGTTTTCTACGAACACAACACATGAAACGTTTTTGTCATGACATGTAACATTTATCTAGACACTTTTTACATATTCAATACATATTACAGTGGTCTAGAAAATTCAAATTAGGGCTGATTATAATTTGCCATATATGTGTGAATATTGTGTATTATTTCACAAAGTTTACCAAAAGAAAATTAAGCACATGTGCAGGAATTTCACACACCATTTTCAGCTTTGTTGAAGCCTAGAAGGAGCTTATTTGGCACTTTAATTGGTGAAAAATAAGCCACGTAAGATGGGTGACTTTGAAGAGGGCAACACACAAGGAAAGATTTCAAAAATGCAACACATGCTGAAAATTTTCAGCACATGTGAATAGTGGCCGAATTTACTATTCATTTGTCTTTAATTTGCATCCCAAAATTGAAGGGATTGAATGGTGATTATTTGGTAGTGTTTTGAATTCTTTTTGGCACATGTTTTTCAAGTTAATCTCAGATTTTTACAGCACACTAAATGGTGACAAGGTTGGACCAATCATGAAGTGTCAAGTAAGCAAAGCCAAGACATTAATCCAATCAAGTTATGCCAAGTAAGCAAGTTGATGTCACATTTACACAAGGCATTCTTCCAAGTACTTAAAAGAGAATTCTCAAGATGGAAAAGAGCCCTAAGGGGGCGGCCAAGGCTGATTAAAAGGAGAAGAGATGTAGCAAACAAAAGCAAGACAAGTCTCATAATTTCCAAGTGCAAAAAAAGGTCTTCCACTTTCTTCTTCCATATTTCTTTCTTCTTCTTCTCTTTCAAGCCTATTGTTCTAATATTCAAATATATTGAATAGGCTTTGTATAAACCACCATATACGTTCATTGTTGTAAAAGGTTGATCAAGGTGTGATCAAACCTTCATTCGTTCGGTGGTGGTGTTCGTGAAAGGTGTGATTACTTGTATCGTTTGTAAAGGGTTGGAGTTGGTGTGTAACTTCAGCAACCCTTTGTGGTAAGGTGTTATTTTGTTTAGTGATAACCGAGGAAGGTGTCCTCGAAGACTGGAGTAGGTTGTGTTAACCGAACCAGTATAAAATTCTCGGTGTTATTACTTTCAACACTTTACTTTCAGTTTCCAGCACTTTGCATCGTTTTCATTGCATTACCAAAATTTGCAGAAACATAGTCACACCTCTTAAGTTTCATTTGGTGTAAGTTTCAACCCTTTTGGATAAGTATAAGTCATTCAAACGTCAATAGTTCTGAGACTAGTGCAGTCTGATTTTCAGACTTGCAAAGGTTGAGACTTTGAACGTATTTGACATACTTCCCAAAAGAATTTTGCAAACCTGTTTCAAAAAAATTAAATTCACATAATAAGGGGTTTGTCACTAAATTTTCAGACCATTTGGAGTAACGGTTTAATCGGAATTAATTTTTCAAATCAGACTACTGTTTCTGACAGATTTACGCAATCTGACCACCAACGATTTTTAAAGGAGTTAAAGGTTGAATTTTAATCTAAAACTTTTAGGAGATACTCAAAACATCTGAGACTAAGATCTCTCCAAATTTCAGAATTTTTGAAGAACTGTAACCTAGTTTTCAAAACGTTTCAAAACAGATTCTGAAAACAGAAACTATTTTCAGAAGTTGGGTTTTTGGTTTAAAACAATTTTAAAACCCAAATTTTCCGCACCCACTATTCAACTCCACCCCCCTTCTAGTGGTGCCTTACAGGTCCTACATTACATATATCACAAACAAACGTCAACGTCACACCACTATACTTACCTCATATTTATGATTATATTCAGATCTTTTATCATATGATATAAGTCATGGTGATGACAAAATTATTACGATACGTTACAAGGTTATAAACCGAAAATTGTCGTATCGGGTGACTACCGAAACTTCACCAACGTGCCACGTACTTGCCATATATAGATGGCCAGCCCCTACACTTTAAAAATGGCCAGAAATTTTGTGGCTAACATGGTATACTCAGCCATAAAATCATTCCATGTTGGCACACACAAATCACCCCCAATTAAGGCCAAATTATGGAGATTCCAACTTTACCTTTTTAAGCACATGTGGGCACCAATGTTAAACGGCCTATGAGCTGAATATTTAAATTATTTTATGTATATTATGTGTGACATAATATATATAAAATGTGCAAAAAGTTTGAATTTAATCGGAGAAAAATTGCGTAATCGACAAAAGTCGAAAATTCGGTTTTCAACAAACACAACACATGGAATGTTTTTGGCATGACATGTAACATGTATCTAGACACTTTTTTACATATTCAATACATATTAAAGTGTACTAGAATATTCAAATTAGGACTGATTGGAATATACCATACATGTGTAATTATTGTGCACTATTTTTACAAAGTCTACAAAAATAAAATTCAACACATGTTCAAGCCTTCATACACGCCTGCTACAGCCTTGGTGGAGCTTATGTGGAGCTTAGTTGGTATCTCAATTGGTGAAGAATAAGCCACACAAGGTTAGTGGCATAATGGAGAAAGCTACACAAGGTAACATTTCAAACTTTTTAGCAAATGAGACACATGCTGAAAATTCAACATATGAGAATAGAGCTGGCCGATTTTTTGTCTTCAATGGTGATCAAATTTGCTTCCAAATTTGAGGGGATTGATTGTAGAATATCTGGCAATGTCTTGAACTTCATCTGGCACATGTTTTTCATTTTATTCTCAGATTTTTACAGCTACTAAATGATGACAAGACTCATCCAATCAAGGAGTGCCAAGTAAGTAAGGCCAAGACAATCATCCAATCAAGTTGTGTCGAGTAAGCAAAATGGTGTCACATCTACACAAGGCATTCTTCCAAGGACATAAAAGAGAATTCTCAAGGTGAAGAAAAGCCCTAGGGGGGCGGCCACTCTCAAATAAAAGGAAGAGAAGAGAGCAAACCAAGACAAGACAATTCTCATAATCTCACAAGTGCAAAAAGTGTCTTCTACTCTCTTCTTCTACATTTCTTTATTTTTCTTCTTCTCTCAAGCCTATTGTTCTTATATTCAATATATATTGAATAGGCTTTGATTAGACCACCATACACGTTTTATTTGTTGTAAAAGGTTGATCAAGGCGTGATCAAACCTTCATCCGTTCGGTGGTGATGTTAGTAATCGGTGTGATTGATTATATTGTGTGTAAAGGGTTGAAGTTGGCGTGTAACTCCATCAATCCTTGTGGTAAGGCGTTTTTTGTGATTAGTGATAACCGAGGAAGGTGTCTTCGAATACTGGAGTAGGTTGTATTAACCAAACCAGTATAAAATTCTCGGTATTATTACTTTTAGCACATTACTTTCAGTTTCCAGCACTTTGCATCGTTTTAATTGCAGTAGTAAAAATATCAAATGCATTTCAAAAATCGTAAAATTTTCCAGAAACATAGCCACACCTCTTAGATTTCATTTTGCGCAAGTCTCACCACATTTAGATAAGTATAAGTCTATCAAACATTAATAGTTCTGAGACTAGTGCAATCAGATTTTCAGACTTGCAAAAGTTGAGAACATCAACGTATTTGACATACTTCCCAAAGAAATTTCTCAAAACTATTTCAACCCATTAAAATAAATATCTTAAGGGGTTTGTCATTAAAGTTTCAGACCATTTAGAGTTACGAATCAATCGAAATAAAGTTTTAAAATCGGAGTATTGTTTCTGGCAGATTCGCGCAATCTGACTAGAAACGTATTTTCAAAGGGTTAGAGGTTGAATTTCAATCTGAAATTTTTAGGGGATACTCAAAACATCTGAGAGTAGAATCTCTTCAAATTTCAGAATTTTTTAAGGCCTATAACCTGGTATTTCAAACATTTCAAATCAGGATCTGAAAACAGAAACTATTTTCAAAAGTTAGGTTTTTGGATCAAAATATTTTAAAAACCAAATTTTCCGCACCTACTATTCAACCTCCTCCCTTCTAGTGGTGCTATATAGGTCCCATAGAATATTTACCCCATCCGGAATATCCATAATACATTGAAAGCACTGCACATATACAAACGGATAATGACGTTGACGTGGATCTTGATAAACAGCAGTAGCGTCCATCGTAGTCCATGCAAAACCAAACACGAAGAACATATGTAAACCATGAAGTATAAAGTCATACCCAGCCTTCCTACATCCATCAAAGTGCAGGCAGCATTTGTGTAGGAGGCCAATCCATATGGAAAACAAGGTAAATATGGCAACGGCAACATTGTCAAGCATGACGAAGATGTCCCGTAGTAACATCAAGCATGACGCAGCAGCGAACTAAAGAGGGAAGATTATGCCATGTATAATAACCTGTCTGAGGAGTCTGTACTCTATGTTGCTAAATAGTGGGCCGCCATATTTGTCTTCCGAACGGTATGCTGAATAACTGTCCGAGTCTGCATGAGTAGAGATTGTAATATTTGCAAGTGGAAAGTTTCTGCGACATGGGTGTTCTGGTGTAGACCCGAGAAAACTGCTGACAATCGGTCTCCAGAATAATGTCGCGATAAATCCGCAAAAAAAAGAGCAAGCCAAATAAAACAGCCTGAGTTCCCGCAATAAATGGAGTGCACAAGGGCAAACGAAAGGAGAGTGCCCCAACACATGCTCCCATATAATCCCGTAGAGTAGCACCTCCAGCTACAAAGTGCCTTCCTACTACGGTGTCAGTATTAAGTTTCAAACGACCAGTAGGAGGAACTAACCATCGTGCCACTTGAACTCGCTTAATATGAAGTGTAGGCAGAAGCACTAAATGCTGCAGTGACCGAAATCCTGACGCAAGTTTAGTGCCATCAATTGTTTTGGCCCATAAGTAAATATCTGAACGGGCAACCGCCATGATGGATTCTGTTGTATAAGATGTCTCATCACAGTAGACTAGAGATGTATAAGTACGCCATACATTAAAGATAATAATACCTAGAATCACAATCCGCAGCACACCTAAGATATTATTTGATGAAGCACGGAACCACCAAGATAATAAATAAAGCCATAATCGAATAGAGATATGGGATAGACCAAATAAAGAGGACGCAAAAAAGACCCATATAGGCCGGATACATGTGCAGTGTAAAAATAAGTGATCCACCTCTGCTGATGCCTGTTTACAGAACGGGCATTGCTTAGGCATAGACACTATAAATTTACATACGTAATCATCTTATGTAAGAGCTAGGTGATATAAGCGCCAAAGACAAATGCTGATAACCGGACAGTGGTACTTATGCCAAATAAATTGAGCAGACAAAATAGTAGGACGTGACATTCTACAAACCTCATAGGCCGATTGCAATGAAAAAGCACCCGAAGAAGTAGGTGCAAGGTCAACTAAGAACCAACATGCTGACTGTGTGATTGATAAGACACATGATACCGACAAATAAGTTTCCAGATGGGAGAGTCAGGAAGACGTGGACTATAATCCCCCCGAAGACCATACTTGGCATGAAGATAGCGACTCCATAGGGTATTATTTTGATGATAATGCCACCAAGTACGACAACAATATGCATCCTGCATCACGCGAAGATCTCGAAGTCCCAAACCACCTTCGGAACAAGGGGTCTGAAGAGTTGCCCAAGCTACGCAATGCCATTTATGCCCCCAGTAAAAATGAGCCATCTTTCATCCATTGATTCTAATCACTGATTGCGGAATAAGACCAATCGTCCTGCTTGTGAAAGCAACTTGTTATGCCAGCCATGCAAATGTGTGTCAATTCGCTCTAGAAGAGATATGCATTAACGCACTCGACTAATACATTTATGCAAGGTAGATCTGAGATAGCGAAAGGGCAAATCAGTTGAACACATTTGTAGTATAGTCTCAAATTGTTGCTGGCGCAGCGATGGAGTGCTTGAGGAAGGAATAAATCTGCTCTTCTAATAATTGACCTTCTGACCAGAGGTTGTGTCATACCAAGTCAGAAATTCCTTAAAGGAACATAATGTACGAATAGAGCCATGCAGAAACACCAATAAATCATCAGCATATGCAAGGTGTGTAATATGAAAGGGCATGCGATCCAATCGAAATGGTTGCAATCTGCCGGCCTCCACATAAGCCTTTAATCCCCGATTGAATCCCTCAGAAGAAAGTATAAATAATAACAGTAATAAAGGATCTCCTTGCTTGACCCCTCTATAAGGCCAAATGAAACCATATGGAACCCCATTTATGAGGACAGAGAATCGCGTACAACACAAGTGAGATCAGACGAACAAAAAATACTGAAAATCAAAATCACACCAGTAACAATTCTAAATACTCCCAACTTACATGATCAAAGGCTTTCATCATATCCAACTTTAGACACAATTGACTACCTCCCTGATCCATCATGCGTATCATCTCGCGAGCTAACAGAATTTTTGAAGAAATGCCATACCCTATTAAAAACTAGTTTGCTCTGGTGATATCAACCTCGGGAGAAAAGATCTAAGGCGCGTTTCTATTATATGAATACAGAGCTTACTCATGAAATTAGTCAAACAGATCAGCCGATAATCACTGAAAGTAGAGGCACCGAGACCATCGGAATTAAAGTGAATAAAGCACTTGTCATAACGGAAGGTTAGGAAATGCCAACAAAAAATTCTTGTACCGCTAAAATAACATCCATATGTATGATATGCCAACATGAATGAAACTTTTTTCATGAAACCCATCTGGGCTTGCCGCATTTTGTGGATCTAAGTGCCAGACAACCTCCTAATCTCAGAAGCCCACGGAAGAAGAGTAAGAAACATCGTATCGTCTGCTGTTACAATCTGAGAAATGTGCTCTATGTAGGACATGTATAGCACCGCTAGAAGGGGGGTTGGATAGTGGATGCAGAAAATTTGGTTTTTAAAATTTTTTAAACCGAAAATCTCACTTCTGAAAATAGTTTTTGTTTACGATCCTGATTTGAAATAATTGAATGACCTAGTTATAGACCTCCAAAAATTATAAAATCTAGTGAGAATCTACTCTCAGATGTTTTGAGTATCTCATACAAATTTCAAATTAAAATTCCACTCCAAACCCTTGAAAATATGTTTTGGTCAGATTGCGCAAATCTGGCAGAAACTGTACTCCGACTTGAAAATTTTATTCCGATTGATTGGTGACTCCAAATAGTCTGAAACTTTAATGACAAGACCCTCAAGATATTTATTTTGATGGGTTGAAACAGTTTTTGAAAATTCTTTTGGAAAGTAAATCAACCACGTTGATGTTCTTAACCTTTGTAAATCTGAAAATCAGATTGCACTAGTCTCAAAACTATTCACGTTTAACTGACTTATACTTATTCAAATGAGTTGAAACTTACGACAAATGAAATCTAGGATATGTGGCTATGTTTCTGAAAAATTTTGTAATTTTTGAAAATCCTTTGCTATTTTTTCTATCGCAATGAAATTGATGCAAAATGTTAGAAACTGAAAGTAAATTGCAATAAAGTAAGAACACCAAGGATTTTATACTAGTTCGGTTAAATAAACCTACTCCAGTCTTCGGGAAACCTTCCTCGGTTATCACTAAACACAAAAAATACCTTACCACAAGGGTGACTGGAGTTAAACACTAACTCCACCCTTTTACAACCAATACAATCGGGCAAACGAATCACGGACACCACCACCAACCGAATGAAGGTTTGATCACACTTTGATCAACCTTTTACAACAATTGAAACGTGTATGGTGGTATATCCAGAGCATATATAATATCAATATTGTATGAACAATAGGCTTGAGAGAAGAAAAAGAAGAAAGAAAGGTAGAAGAAGAGAGTGGTAGATCCTTTTTGAACTTGAGAGGAATGTGAGAGTTGTCTTAGCATTGTTTGCACTATTCTCTTCCTTATATGCATGCTTAGCCGCCCCCTAGGGCTTCTCTCTTTCTTGAGAATTCTCTTTAATTTCCTTGAAAGATTGCCTTGTGTAGAAATGACACCATCTTGATTACTTGGCACGCTATCTGGAAGGATGACTTGACCTTGCTTACTTGTCACTTGATGATTGGTCCAACTTGGAATCCTTTAATGAGCTGTAAAAATATGAAAAAAAACTTACAAAACATGTGCTCAAAAGTAGTGAAAATATTGTCATACTACCAACCTTCAATTCCTTAAATTTTGGAATACAAATTGAGGAGCATTAAGGCCACAAAATCGGCCAACTATACATATGTTGAAAATTTTCAGCATGCGTTGTAGTTTGAAATCTTTTGAATTGTTACCTTGTGTAGTTCCCTCTTTTATGTCACTAACCTTGTGTGGCATATTCTTCACCAATTGAGATGCCAACTAAGCTCCACCTAGGCTCCATTCAAAGTGAAAATGGCGTGTGAAATGACTTGGACATGCGCTGAATTTCATTTTAGTAAGCTTTGTCAAATAATGCACAATAATTACACCTATATGGTAAATTGCAATCAGCCCTGATTTGAATTTTGTAGAACACTTTGGCATGTCCTGAATGTGTAAAAATTTTCTAGATACATGTTACATCTTATGCGGAAAAAAAATGTTCCATGCGTTGTGCTCGTAGAAAACTGGATTTTTGACTTTCGTCGATTACGCGATTTTTCTCCAATTAAATTCAAACTTCTTGCACATGTCATAAATGTTATGTCACACATAATAGTCATAAAATAAAGTGTATATTCAGCTCTAATGGCTGATGGAGAAGGTGCCCATGTGATTAAAAGAATTTGAATTTGAAATCTCCACAATTTTAGCCTAAATTGTGGGTGATTTGTGTGCACCAACATGAAATGATTTACCGGTTTAACATGTGAGCCACGAAATTTTTGGCTATTTTTGATGTATATGGGCTGGCCATCTTTATATAGCAAGTACGTGACACGTCAGTAAAGTTTTGGTAGTCACCCGATGCGACAATTTTTGGTTTATGACCTTGTAACGTGTTGTTATAATTTTGTATCATCACCATGAATTATATCATATGATATAAGACCTGAATATACTCATAAATATAAGGTGTATATAGTGGTGTGACATTGACGTACGCTTGTGATATATGTAACGTGTCACTAGTACGTCGAAATATGTGTGTGTTGTGTCTTTTTTTAAAAATATGAATACATATAATATATATATATATATATATATATATATATATATATATATATATATGGCGTGTAAGATTAAATAAGGAGGAGGCTTTTCATTTCCAAATTTGTTGACACGTAGCTTTCACCAAATATTTCTCCATTTAATGAACTAGTTAGTTCATTAGCTTAAGTGATTCACTTAATGAACTAGTTTAGTTCATTAATTGTGGCACCTGAAAATCGTTCAAAGACAACAAATGTTTTATATATGATGTAAGACTTAATGCTTCATGGTCTGTTAGTACGGCAAGAATATATATAAAGCATATGAAGCATGTATATCACATAAACGTGTCACTTAATAATTTTGTCATGTACTTCGTAAACCCGTACCATTTAAATCATGCATTTGTAAATCATTCAAACACATTTTCTCAACAATCTTCCTCTTTTGATGATTTACAAAATAACATTGATTCGTGATTTAAATATGATCGCTCTCCCTCCAAATATGCTCAAATTCGAATTTTATATCATCGTGTCTCCCCCCTAAATTATGCAATCATGCTCTCTCTCCCTTTATTTTGTAAATAATATCAAAAGTACATGTAAAAATGGAAATAAATATCAATCTATAACAAATTAGCCAAAATCATGCCTGATTTTGAGCGTAGATTTCCGTACGTGGCTTGATTAAGTGCTTTGATGAATATGTCGGCTACTTGTGCTTCAGTACGAACATGTTCTATAATGATATCAACATTGTTTACATGATCATGAAGAAAGTGATATCGTACCTCCATGTGCTTTCCCTTAGAGTGTAATACGGGTTTCTTAGACAAATTGATAGCAGTCATATTATCACAATAAATAGGTATGCGATTTACTATGATTCCAAAATCAGATAGTTGTTGTTTTAGCCATAAGAATTGTGTGCAACAAAGACTAAGTGCCATGTATTCAGCTTCAGTAGCAGATAATGCTACACCTGCTTGCTTTTTCGAAAACCAAGATATTAACGAATTTCCAATAAATTGACATGTGCCACTTGTGCTTTTTCTATCTATTTTGCATCCGCCATAATCCACATCAGTATAAGCATGCAGGTCAAATTCACAATTCTTAGCATACCAAATTCCTAAAGTGGGAATATGCTTAATGTATCGAAATATCCTTTTTAAAGCATTATAATGTGACACTTCAGGGTTGCTTTGAAAACGAGCACACATACAAACACTACACATGATATCGGGTCTACTTGTGGTAAGATAAAGTAAAGAACCAATCATAGACCTATACAAACCATTATCAAAGTCTTTTCCATTCACATCTTTATCTAGTTTAGTGGTGACACTCATAGGGGTGGGAGCTAGTTTCAAGTTCTCAAAGTTAAACTTTTTAATCATGTCATTCACATATTTGACTTGACTTATATGGATGCCTTTACTAGTTTGTTTAATTTGCAAACCAGAAAAATAATTTAATTCACCAACCATAGACATTTCAAATTCAGATTTCATGTATATGTTAAATTCTTCAACTAGTTTATGAGACGTAGATCCAAAGATAATGTCATCAACATATATTTGAATAATAAGTAAATCCAATTTTTCTTGTTTTAGGAATAAAGTACTATCTATGATACCTCTTTTAAATCCATTTTCTAAAAGAAAAATAGCAAAAATGATCATACCAAGCCGTAGGAGTTTTTTAAACCATAAAGTGCCTTCTTTAATTTGTACACATGATTAGGATATTTCAAATCCTCAAAACCGGGTGGTTGTTTCACATATACTTCTTGTATAAAGCCGTTTAAAAATGCACTCTTTACGTCCATTTGATAATGTTTAAAATCCTTCATGCAAGCAATAGCAAGTAATAATTGTATGGCTTCCAAGCGTGCAACGGGTGCAAATGTTTCTTCGTAGTCTATTCCTTCTTCTTGATTATAGCCTTGTGCCACAAGCCTCGCTTTGTTTCTAACAACTTTACCTTCTTCATTCATTTTATTTCTAAAGACCCACTTTGTGCCTATTATTGTTTTGTCTTGTGGTCGTAGCACTAAATCCCATACATCATTTCTTGTGAATTGATCTAATTAATCATGCATAGCGTCAATCCAAGAAGAATAATTCAAAGCATCAAATACATTCTTGGGTTCAATTTCAGATATCATAGCATGGAATTGATTTATTTCATCCGGATTTATTATTCTACGTGGTTGGACACCTTGAGTTATAACGCCTATGATAAGGTCGTGTGGGTGATCCATGTGCCATCTTGGTTGATTATTCTCTAAGTTTTCATGCATTTCTAAGTGATCTTGCATTTCTAGTGTGTCGGGTTCATTATGTATGATATTTTCTTCTATATCATCTAAACACGGGCTTTAATTCAAAATCATCGTCATATTCTTTATCTATTTCAGAATCACCGAATTCATTAAACTTCACATGAATATATTCAAAAATTTGTCTAGTGATAGGATCAAAACATCTATATGCCTTATAATTCACAAAATATCCAACAAAGATGCATTTACTGGATTTAGATTCGAATTTATCTAAATTATCTTTTGTATTCAAAACAAAGCATTTACAACCAAACACACTAAAGTATTCGATTTTAGGCATGCTATCATTCACAATTTCATAAGGAGTTTTGTGTGTTTTCTTTCTAATCAATAAGCGATTAATTATATAGCATGCACAATTCACGTCTTCCGCCTATAAAAATCTAGGCAACTTATTTTCACATAGCATGGTTCTAGCAATTTCTTGTACTATCTTATTCTTTCTTTCTACTACTCCATTTAGTTGTGGTGTTCTAGGTGGCGAAAACTCGTGTTTGATACCTCTTTCTTCGCAAAATGTAATCATGTCCTTATTTTTAAATTCGCCGCCTCTATCGCTCCTAATCTTTTTAACATTCAAACCATACTCATTTTCAAGTTGTTTTATTAATTTGGCAATTTCAACGGCACTATCATCTTTATTCGCAAGGACTAAAGTCCATTCATATCGAGAAAAATCATCAAAGATAACACATGCATAATGGCGCCCACCAAGACTCCTAGTATGACTAGGACCAAACAAGTCAATGTGTTATAATTCTAAAACTCTAGACGTGCTAATTTCATTTTTAGATTTAAGTGACTCGCGTGTTTGTTTGCCTTTAATACAAGATTCACACAACTGAAAGTTGTCTAAATCAAGTTTAGGCAATCCTCATACTAGATTATTTCGTTGAAGTTTTTCAAGGGTTGAGATGCCAATGTGTCCTAACCGCCTATGTCACAAATTCACATTAGGTTCATTTGACATAAAACATTTAACTTTAGCGTCTAACATGTCATCCATAGAAAGTGTAAAAATATTTCCTTATCTTTTTTCTTTTGATTTCGTTTCTCCATTTTTGTTTACTATATTGCAATATGGGTGATGAAACACACGTCAAAACCGTTGTCAAGAAACGGTGAGATGCTAAGCTTAGGATAGATTACTTACCAAAAAGACGTTGGAGATTTGAATAGTGCTTGCATTTCCAATTGTACCTTTTCCGATGATTCTTCCTTGGTTGTTGTCTCCAAAGGTCACCGATCCACCTTTTGTAACCTTCTTCAACTTTGAAAACAAGATTGGGTCACCCGTCATATGCCTCGAGCAATCATTGTCAAGGAACCACTTGATTGATGTGCCTTTAAATGTATGTATTCCCTGCAATATGTAACAACGATTTAGGTACCCTTTTATTTTGGGTCCTTACGAGTTAGCTCTTCACCCTTTTGTAAGAGTACCTTTTGGTACCCAAATTTGAGTGACCTTTCTCTGTCTTACAAATGGTGAGAATATAGATGAAGAGCAATATAATATACATTATGTGGGTATGCGTTTGGCCTTTGGTCGAGAATCCCATCATGCACGTGATATGATCTTTGTTTTTGATATGCCTTTGTGTTAGTGTGCATGGTGTGTGATCTAGACGCATTTAAGTTGAATGAATATCGTGTATGCATCAATGGTTTCTTTTCATATTTATATGGCACATAATTATACCTTGTATGATATGAAGAAGAAGCACGATGAGATGAAGTAGGGGGTGATCTAGGCATCCTCTTAGGTGCTGCATTTGTCTTGAATGCATGTGTTTTCTTAGATGAAGATAGAATGAATTTGGTTGATTTATTTTTGCATTTCATTTTTCTCAACGTATCCTAATCCGGTTTTGTCGCATTAATGCTTTTGTGAGGAGATGATACGATCTAGCATATTTGTATCCGTTTCAAACTGTTTTACCATTTTTTCTAAATCCGCATTTCTTGATTTGAAATATGAAATCTCGGATTTCATTTCATGGTTTTCTATCGTTAATGATGAGACTTCCGATTTCAATGCATTCATTGTGCAAGATGACTCTTCTTTTGAATCGTTTAATTGAGAAACAAGGTTCGTGTTAGATGATTCTAACAACTTCTTGTCTCCAATTAATCGCTTCTTTTCTTTTGCAAGAGTCTTTGTGAATTATGCAATTCAAGATATTGACTAAACAAATCATCATAAGAGGGTTCGGAATCAGAATCAGAGTCAGAACATACCTCGTTCGATGCTTTGGATGCAATGCATACTTGTGCCATCTGTTCTTCGCTATCATCAATCTCAGACTCAGATGAGTCACTCCAAGTGGAGGCTTTGAGAGCTCTGAATTCCTTTGTCTAGGTTCTAACACGGGTCTATTTTTGTTCCAGTCCTTGTTATGATTTTTGTTTGTTTGTTTGTCCTTGTTTGGGCAGTCATATGACAAGTGTCCAAGTTTCCCACATTCATGGCACTTTATGTCCTTATCATTATTTTTATTTTTATTTCCTTTAGTCGGAACAGCCTTAGGTTTGTTCTTGAATGATTTTCTCATAAATTTTCTCAAACCTTTAGCCAATAGTATTAGATCTTCATTGTCCGATTCACTATCACTATCATCTACGTGATCGGAGGAGGTAGAGACGTATTCATTTGATTTAAAAGCAATAGTCTTACCTTGTTTTGACGTTGATTCCGATTTCCTTAATGTAAGTTTGTTTTCGTATACCTTTAAAGATCCGATTAGTTCCTCCATTTTTATTGATTCCGTTTCTTTACTTTCCTCAATTGCTATGACTTTGGGATCCCATTCGGATGGGAGACTCCTTAGCACCTTTTGAACTTTTTCCTGTGTAAAATTTTTTTTTCCAAGAGACTCAAGAGAATTATAGATGTTAGTCAAGCGTAAGTCCATATCAACAATAGGTTCATTTGGTAATAGCTTAAAGGACTCAAGAGTAGACATAAGCATATTTATTTTAGACTCTTTAACTTGACTAGTCCTTTCATGTTTCATTTCAAGAATTCTCCATATCTCTTAGGCACTAGAGCAATTAGACACATAACTTGATTCACTTTTACACAACCCGTTTAAAAGAAATTGCATGGCTCTAGCATTCATACTTAATTTCTTTTTGTCATCACTAGTATATTCTTGTTTTGGTTTTACGACCTCTAGTGTGACACCATCAACAGTAGATAACTTAGAAGGAATAAACGGACCATCTTCTGTAATGGACCACAAGTCTATACCAATGGCCATAAGAAAAAGTTTCAGTCTAAGTTTCCATTGTATGAAGGACTCATCGTCAAAAACAGGAGGCATTTGACTCGACATACCTTCTTGTTTGGTCTTATGACTAGTGGTTGCCATCTCACAAAGATCGTTAGATCCTCTTGTCGTGAGTGTGCCTACGCTCTAATACCACTTGTAGGACCTGTATAGCATCACTAGAAGAGGGGGGTTGAATAGTGGGCGTGGAAAATTTGGTTTTTAAAAATTATTAAACCAAAAACCTCACTTCTGAAAATAGTTTCTGTTTTCAGATCAGGATTTGAAATAATCGAATGAGCTAGTTACAACCCTTCAAAAATTATGAAATTTGGTGAGAATCTATTCTCAAATGTTCTGCGTATCTCATAAAAATTTCACATTACAATTCCACTCCTAACCCTTTGAAAAATATGTTTTTTTCAGATTGCGCAAATCTGCCAGAAACTGTAATCCGAAGATTAATTAGCGACTCCAAATAGTCTGAAAATTTAATGAAAATACCCTTAAGATATGTATTTTTATGGTTTGAAACAGTTTTTGAAAATTCTTTTGGAAAGTAAGTCAACCACGTTGATGTTCTCAACCTTTGTAAATCTGAAAATCAGATTGCACTAGTCTCAGAATAATTCATGTTTGACTGATTTATACTTATCAAAATGAGCTGAAACTTGCGCCAAATAAAAGCTAGGATATGTGGCTATGTTTTTGTAAAATTTTGTAATTTTTTAAAATAGTTTACTATTTTTTCTGTTGCAATGAAATTGATGCAAAATGCTAAAACTAAAAGTAAAGTGTAATAAAGTAAGAACACCAAGGATTTTATACTGGTTCGGTTAAATAAACCTACTCCAGTCTTCGAGGACACCTTCTTTGGTTATCACTAAATGCAAAAAATACCTTAACACAGGGGTGACTGGAGTTAAACACTAACTCCACCCTTTTACAGCCAATACAATCGAGCAAACGAATCACGGACACCACCACCAACCAAATGAAGGTTTGATCACACCTTGATCAACCTTTTACAACAATTGAAACGTGTATGGTGGTATATTCAAAGCTCATATAATATCAAGATTGTATGAACAATAGGCTTGAGAGAAGAAGAAGAAGAAGAAAGAAAGGTAGAAGAAGAGAGTAGTAGATCCTTTTGCACTTGAGAGAAATGTGAGAGTTGTCTTAGCCTTGCTTGCACTATTCTCTTCCTTATATGCATTCTTGGCCGCCCCTAGGGGTTCTTCCTTTCTTTAGAATTCTCTTTAATGTCCATAGAAGATTGCCTTGTGTAGAAATGACACCATCTTGATTATTTGGCACACTATGATTGGAAGGATGACTTGACCTTTCTTACTTGTCACTTGATGATTGGTCCATCTTGGCATCCTTTAATGAGCTGTAAAAATCTGGAAAAAAACTTACAAAACATGTGATCAAAAGTAGTCAAAATATTTCCATACTAACATCCTTCAATCTCTTGAATTTTGGGATACAAATTGAGGAGCATTAAGGCTACAAAGTCGGCCAACTATACACGTGTTGAAAATTTTCAGCATGTGTTGTAGTTTGAAATCTTTTGAATTGTTACCTTGTGTAGTTCCCTCTTTTATGTCACTAACCTTGTGTGGCATATTTTCCACCAATTGAGATGCCAACTAAGCTCCACCTAGGTTCCATTCAAAGTGAAAATGGCGTGTGAAATGACTTGGCCATGTGCTGAATTTCATTATAGTAAGCTTTGTCAAATAATGCACAGTAATTACAGATACATGGTAAATTGCAAGCATTCCTAATTTAAATTTTCCAAAACACTTTAACATGTCTTGAATGTGTAAAATGTGTCTAGATACATGTTACATCTCATGCCAAAAAAAACGTTTCATGTGTTGTGTTCACAGAAAACCGAATTTTCGACTTTCGTCGATTACGCGATTTTTCTCCGATTAAATTCAAACTTCTTGCACATGTCATATATATTAGGTCACACATATTAATCATAAAATAAAGTGTATATTCAGCTCTAATGGCTGATGGAGAAGGCGCCCATGTGCTTAAAAGAATTTGATTTTGAAATCTCCACAATTTTAGCCTAAATTGTGGGTGATTTGTGTGTGTCAACATGGAATGATTTAGTGGCTGATTTTAACATGTGAGCCACGAAATTTTTGGCTATTTTTGATGTATATGGTCTGGCCATCTTTATATTGCAAGTATGTGACACGTCGGTGAAGTTTCGGTAATCACCTAATACGACAATTTTTGGTTTATGGCCTTGTAACGTGTCGTTATAATATTGTCATCACCATGACTTACGTCATATGATATAAGACCTGAATATAATCATAAATATGAGGTGTATATAGTGGTGTGATATTGACGTACATTTGTGATATATGTAACGTGTCGGTAGTACGTCAAAATAAATGTGTATTGTGCCTTTTTAAAAAAAAATATGAATATAATATATATATATATATATATATATATATATATATATATATATATATATGGCGTGTAAGATTAAATGGGGAGGAGACTTTCCATTTCCAAATTTGTTGCCATGTAGCAACCAAATATGTCTCCATTTAATGAACTAGTTAGTTCATTAACTTAAGTACTTCACTTAATGAACTAGTTTAGTTCATTAATTGTGGCACCTGAAAATAGTTCCAAGAGAACAAATGTTTGCCATATGATGTAAGCTTTGACGCTTCATGACTTGTTAGTACGGCAACAATATATATAAAGCATATGAAGTATGTATATCACAGAAACATGTTAAATAATAATTTTGTCATGCATTTCGTAAACTCGTACCATTTAAATCATGCATTTGTAAATCATTCAAACACTTTTTCTCAACACTTTAGAATATGATTATAATCACTAGTTTTATCCTTAGAAAATAAAGTTGTATAAAAGAAACTGCTTCATTCTGAATAGTATCCTGGGTATCGCATAGAACGTCTGCCAAGGTGTAGATTTACTGAATACGAAGCCGATAACGACGGCCCTTGACAATAATTGGAAATAATGTGTATTGGCATCTCCATCACGAATCCATCAGATACGGGCTTTCTATTTCCAGAAATCATATTCATACTTAGACGCCAGGATGTAGTCAGCTTTCAGTTGATGCTATAATGTGCGATTAGCCTTCGTAGGTGCTTGGTCAAATGCATTCTCTGCACGTCGAACATGCGCCTCTGCCTGCTCCACTCGGTTGAATATATTGCCAAAAATATTCTTATTCCAACATTGTATGTCACGCTTAAGACGTGACAGTTTATTATAAAAGCCATACATTCCGCCACCGTTGGGTATGACATCCATGCTTCCTTGACATAGGTATAAAAGTCCGGATGAGATAACCAAGCATCCAAAAACCTAAAGGATCGATGTCCTCCAGCCCTTGACATACCACAAAGTAATAAGAGAGGAGTATGATCGGATGAATTCGAGGTAGATGTGTAAGACGTAGATCATCAAAGGCATCCTGAAATAAAGAAATGATGAATACCCAATCTAGTCGATGCTGCACTTGGCCTAGCCCACGGCCATCTGCCCAAGTATACCGAGAGCTATGAAATGGTGGATCCATCAAGGAGCAATCCTCTATGCGGTCATTAAAATCCTGCAATGCCAATAATATGGGATGGGAGCGTTCCCGGTGATCATCCAAAGAACGAAAAGTGTTAAAATCACCACACATCAACCATGGTAGTATTGTGCGCTGAGAATGATCCCTTAAAGACTGCCAAAGGGACCTTTTAAGCACAACTAAATGATATGCATAAACAACCAAACAACTGAAATGGAAATTAAGTGAAGCATAAATAAATTGAAGATGCAGTACTTGATTCTCGTCATGCATATCCGCCAGTCGAAAACCCGAATCCTGCCAGAAAACCCAGATTTTACCAATTGATGACGAATACGAATTTGTGAAACCTAATTGCATACCATATCATGTGATGCGGCCAGGTGGATGCTTTGGCTCAATAATTGCAAGAAGATTAAGGTTATGCAAGTGAACTAATTGATATAAATGCGATAAAGAGGTTCGGATACCCATAATATTCCAAAGCATAAAATTCATTGAGAAAGTGTAATATCACCCATATGAGTCGAACGCATAGGACTACGAGTAAGAATGGTAGAAGGTGGCAAAGGTGGCAGTTCCTTACGAGTTCTCTGTCGCCGGCGAGGAACAACTGGTATGAACCCCTCATCCGTCGACGTCACCTCAAGTCTAGACAATAAAATCTCCTCTGAAGGTGACGGGGGCAGCGATTGTATTCTACGAATGATATCGTATGAAACAAGTGGAAGATTTGGTGGGATATCTTCGGCATGTATCTCAGTATCCGAAGAATGACCAAGGTCTCCACCATCATTAGATTCCAGTGGAGGATGATACTCCGCATCTTGGCCTAGCCGCGAAATATCCTATGCATGACTGGGAGGCAGCAGATTCTCGTTGACGGGTGGAGAATCATCTGGACTCGAATAATCCAGGACTACAGGAACGAAAGTCGACTTTGGTTTGCCACTATCGCTTAGGTGCTGGGTGTTTAGGCGTATTTGTCGTCTCTAAAACATTATGGGTGGCACATTGACCAGCCAAATGTTGTACACTGCTGACAATACAATGGCAAATCCTCATAAATCACTGGTTGGAAAAGAGATGAATCCCCACAATCCACATAAATTTTTGACGGAAGTTCTTGAGTAACATCCACTTCAATACACATCAGGGCCACCGACGGTCGAAGAAAGTTGAGAGCTGCAACATCAACTTTGATTGGGCGACCAATAGCACGAACGATTTCATACAAGGCACGCTGATCATGAAGGTGTATCGGTAAGGCAGTGAGCGACACCCACACCGGAACCACTGGTATTTCAAATTTAGGATTATATGCCGATGTCCACTTGTGACTCTCATTTCATATCCTATAATTCTCCACATACCACGATAAAAGCAATGTGTATAATCATCCTCTATATCAAAATTCATCAATATAAGACTGTCATCAAACAAATCAATGGAAACGGTGCCTATAAATCCAATGAGATCAAATGCCCGACGGATTGCATTCATCGTCGGCCTACCGCACCAAAATGTGCCCACCAAGGCGTAGCAAAAGCGGTTGGCCAAGGAGTCAATCTCGGAGGCTGTAAATCGCATGGCTAGAGCCGCTCTATATTGCCCGATGTCTCGCTATGGGAATGTAGCCGTGGTGGTGGATACCACCGTAGCGAATGATTTTGTCAGAGGAGGAGGACTGCCGGCCATGGCCAGCGAAGAGTGGGAGTCGATGTCACGCGTCGCCAAGGAGCCGCAAGAGGGTTTCATAAATTATATTTTTATAGATAAATGGGTCATGACCCAGACCTTTATTATGAAATATGTCCTCACTTATGGCGGAGGAAAACCATATTACAAAGCAAGTCTCGACATAACAACATGTAACAACTGTGTGGGTGATAAGCTATAGCTATAAAAAGAATAAAGGTAAGCTGTTCAGACTGGATATGATATGCCTCATTAAAACCTTGGCAGGCAAAACCACCCTTGTGGATAAAATCCTACACGAAGGAAAAAGAGTACATGTTTATCCAGGCTGAAACAATACAAGAAAACCGAAGTACAATGTCATACTCAAAACATAAAGTCTCAACCATGTCAGCAACATAAGTTTGCCTCCCAGGATGTCGCATGTCAAAGAAGCAGCACCCCCAACGCACCGGAATCCAGCATGCAAGAAAAGCAGAATAACGATTAGTCTGTGAGCTTGACATATGTCCAACCGAAGAAGTAAAGTAGGCAAATAAAAGTATATGTCCATACCCAACCTGCCTACATATGGAAATGTAGGCAGGAATACAAAATCGCAGCATGTGATCAAGGCTGCAAGTATGGCGTGTGCAAGTTAGTGATGAGACAACCACGAGCTACTGTTGGCAACATATGCAAAAGTTTGTATTCCGATAAAGCCGTAAGAGTCAAGCCAAATGAAGCAAGATGATGGGCCACCGAGTTTGTCTCGTGGCGTATATATAACTCTGAACGCGTAAGCTGTAAGAATGTGCGAAGACGACATATATCGACCCTTATAACTCCCATGACCGAGGTTGCATTCTCCAGCATGCGTATTAACTCCGAGCAATTTGTCTCTATGATGAAGTTATGATATTTAGTAGAGTAAAAGATGGTAACATACAACGCAGCTTGAAGCTCTGCTTGTAGGGGAGGTAGACACGACAGGAGAAAAGAAACTGCTGAAAGCAGCCTCCCATGTGAATCTTTTACAATTGCACCAGCTGCGGACTTTCGATGTCCAACCACGACATCTACATTCATTTTTACCCGCCCTGTTGGAGGTGTCATCCATCTTACGATTTTCCTTCGGGAGGAAAGGATTGGAGGTGAAACATGTGCAGCTATTACCGATGGTATTGATGCTGCATATTTTTTCCCAGAAGATACTACACACCATTTGCAGATATTCGTTCGAATCCTTTCTTCTAGTCGTCGTATGTTAAAATCTTCTTCGCCAAGAGTGATAGCATTATATTCTTTCCACGTATTCCAGCAAATGATATGTGTAGCAACCACCTTTAATTGACCAAACATGGTGTGTGATGAAGTGGATAGCCGCCAACTCATTAAGTAAGATCGTAGTGATGGCCGAAAAGCAAAGGACCATTAAACAACACAGCATACTTACGCCACAAAGAAGATATGGCTGGACAATGAACAAAGATGTGATCTATTATACCTTCAGTCTGCCTGCAAAAAGGACATATTATGGGAAAAGCAACCGTAAACGCCGTAAGGTTCTCCGACAGTGATAGCGCCCGATACAATAGCTTCCACATAAAGATTTTAGCAGACTGATGAATTCCCGACCACCAAATATAACGGCAGGAACTAAGAGAGACACCCTTAATGCGACACTCGTTATAGGCACTCTTTAAAGAAAACTGTCCATTCACATCTGGTTTCCAAGAGAGTCCCTCACGGCCCTCGTTTACACGGAGCGTACAAAATGAATGTATACGGCAAATGCGCTTCTATTCTGGAGAATCATATAGCATTTCTCGAAAATGACCCCTATGGCCATACTTGGAATGCATAAATGATGCCCAAAGCATGGAATTTTTGCTGATATAACCACCACATCTTACAATCATATGCCTTTTGAATTGACTACAGTTGTCGAATATCGAGACCCCCTTCCTCAGTAGGCTTACAAAGATCATTCCACGTTTGCCAATGATGTTTACCTGCCCAAAAGAAATAAGCTAACTTCCGCTAGATGTCCGTAATGACACTGTTGGGAAGTCTTGACACCGCTAAAAGATGTAGAGGAATCGACGTGAGGACTGAGCGTATGAGTGTCAATCTGCCCGCCGCACTTAGAAGTTTATTTGACCAACTGTTCAGTTTATTATCCACATCAGCCAGTAACAGTTGGCAATGCGACGCCCGAAAAATACCACAATGTAAAGGCACCCCTAAATATTTAATGGGCAAATCGGTTAGTCTCATGCCAAGCAACGTTGCCACTCGTACACCTGATAGACCACTGCTAACAACCACTTGAATTTTATTAAGGTTAACCTGCTGGCCAGAGGCCTTCTGGTATAGATTCAAGAAATCCATAAAACGCTGCAGATTGCGGACAGAGTAGGAAAGGAAAATTAGCAGGTCATCAGCAAAACCCAAGTGTGATGGGGTAGACATCCGACTCTCCTCGAATCCACGAATGAAGGATGATAAGACATGAGCATTTAAACCCCTGCCAAAACCTTCTGAGGCAAGAATGAATAGAATTGGTGACAGCAGACCCCCCTGCTTATCGCCGCATCCAAGACTAAAGAAACCACAAGGCTTTCCATTCACAAGAATAGAGCATTTAGTTGCAGCCAAATTATTCATAATAAGGCGAATAAAGAAAGGACTGAAACCCATGCGAAGGAGAAGACGTCAAAGATACTCCCAACTAACGCGATCAAACGCCTTTGCCATATCTAATTTTATTATTAGACAGCCTCCACATCTGGATATATCCAATATGTGCACCATTTCCTTAGCCAAAAGAACTTGCTCAGATATGCCCCGTCCTGGCATAAATCTTGCATGCTCTTGCGAGATTAGTTTTGGAAGAAGAAGTCCCATATGCGTAGATATAACACGTGTGACAACTTTGGACATAAAGTTTGTCAGGATAATCGGGCAAAAGTCTGCATAAGACATCAGGCTTGTTACTTTCAGTATCAAGGTGATCAACAAGGATGCCATCGCCGTGGGAACTGTCAACCCTATAAAAAACTCTTGAACTGCTTTTAAGATGTCTTGATTTATAATGTCCCAACAATGCCGAAAAAACTGCCCATGAAATCCATCCAGACCTGCAACACTAGAGGGATCTAGGTTCCAAATTGCTGCCTTAACTTCGGATAATTACGGTAGAGCTGTCAACATTGCATTGTCATCATCTGTGATAGTACACGGAATAAATTGGAGAATATCATCATGGTGCTCTGTTTGTTCTTCAGCAAAAAGATTTGTATAATATTGCACTGCAGCCTGTTGAATAGAATCCTTAGAGATACACTCAATTCCATCGGGGGAGAGAATACGGGACATGTGTTTCTTCCTTCGACGTTCTTTTACTAGTGCATGGAAATAAGAGGAATTCACATCACCTTCCTTCAGCTATTTCACCCACGCTTTTTGTTGCCAAAATTGGTAGACTCGGTTTTAGGCATTAAAGCAGCCTTCGCAGCATGATACTATGTACGACGCTCATCTATTGGCGCAACATCATATAGGGCTTCAGTTGCCACAACTCTAGCCTCCACATTTGAAACCGCATCAAAAACATTACCAAAAACATCCTTATTCCATCTTCGTAGATCCTTCTTTAGGCAATGTAACTTTCGATATAATCCTCGCATCCCCCCAGTAGTGGGATAACTATTCCACGTATACTTCATAAATGTCGTAAAGTCAGAATGAGATAACCATATATCCAGAAAACAAAAAGAAACGAGGGCCATTGTTAGTGGATTGTCGACAAGATAACAATAGAGGCGCATGGTCCGATGTAGTACGAGTCAAATGTTGAACCATCTGGTTGCCAAATTGATCATAAAAGGATTCTTTAACAAGAATTCGATCTAGGCGTCGCCACACTCTGCCAAGCCCTTGTCCATCAGACCACGTGAATTTAGATCCTTGATAAGGAACCTCCAATAATGCCGAGCCTTGGACCCAATTATTAAAATCTGACAATTGCCTCAAAGATGGAGTGGAATGATCTTTATGCTCATCTATCGATAAGAACGTATTTAAGTCACCTCCTACCAGCCACGGGTCAACAACATCCTGCGCAAATGTAGTTAAATCTGCCCACAACAGTAAAGAAACTGTGTGCTTCCCAGATACTGCAGACCACCAGAAATAAGTTCCAGTTGGTATCCACTGGAATCGGATTGATATATGTTGAACTCCATTATATATAGTATCTCGATGTAGCATCGAACTCATCCATAATATCCATATGTTTCCATCCGTTGATGAGATTGCATTCGAAAATCCAAGTGTTAGCCGATAAAAATCCAATTTATGAGACTGTTGTTTTGAATCTATTACAACAAGTAAATGTAAATGATGATTACGTACCAATATTTTTAGTCTATTCAGGGAGGTACGAATGCCCCGAACATTCCAAGACATGGCATTCATTGAAAGATCTAGAGGTCCAAGCTTGAAGTTGATCGAGTAACACGAGTTGTTGGAGGTGGTGGGGCATATCTTTTTTCTTCGTGCGATGGCGCTTAGTACTGCAATCCAATATGTCATTCATGGTTAAAGAAGTGGCTGGACCATCCAATTGTCCTTCTGTTGCGTTGCACACATTTAATCTCCTGGAAATATCATCCGAAGCCTCTTGAAAGTGCTGATCATCCGTGGATATTGTGGCGTTCAAAATGTCAGTGTCAGAGGCGTGGCCTGGGAGATCACTGTCCACCATATCTAAAGGATCGCACCCTGCAGCTTCTGCTATGTCTGTGTCTGCCTGTAGACATTCCTGTTGTGATCCACTGCCTGCCTGGTGGTTGCTAACATCCTCCTGTACTAGGTCTACAATTTCCTGATTATGCTGTAGACCAAGGCCTACTTGCTCCACAATATGGTCTGTTGGCTGGAGTTGTACCACAGGTTCTGAAAGTGTGTGGGTATCCTGCATTGTCACCTCGTCTTGATGTGTTATTACCTTATCTTTCCGTGGTGTCCACCTCTGCTGTGGCGGAATATTAGTCTTGGTTTTAGTCTTCACTGAAATAGGCAACTGTTCTTTATGCGTTTGTACAGTTTTGTCCTTATCACAGGACTGAACCAAATGGCCCAAGGTGCGGCACTTCGAGCAATAATGGGGCTTGTCTTCATACACAAGTGATTGAAAAAAGCCATAATCGTGGCTTTGAATGTAGAGGCGTGACAGCAGTTCTTTAGAATCTCGCAACTGAAGGACGCAGCAAATTGGCTATTGCATTATCTGCCTTCAATGGAGTCCCAATTAACCTAGCAATCTCAAAGAGTGCCTCCTATTTATGCAGATACACAGGCAACCCCGGCATTGATATCCAGACCGACACTATTGGCGTGTCCACTTTAGGATCAAAGTCATAGGACCATTTGGTTAAGCGCATATGAAAGCCAAGTACATTCCAAGAGCGACGCGCAAAACATCTAATGTAATCTGATTTATGATCAAAAGTGATCAGAATATGTGCAGTATCGAGTAAATTGACCTTCATGCCTAAAAATCCCACCTTTTCAAACCATGCACGTATAGATTCAAGCTTAGGTCTCCCGTACCAAAAGGTACCCACCAGACTGTATTTTAGTGAATCTGTCAATTCATTAACTTCAGCCTTGGTAAAGTTGATCGCTGGAACGCCCTTATATTTGAATGATTCACGAGGTGGAAGAGATGACTTGGATGATCCCGCAACAACATAAACAAAGGTTGGCGTTGACGGTGGTGGCTCCATGACTGTGTACAGAGATCAACGACAGAAGGAGGTGGTAAAACGGGAATCGGAGACGGAAGACGATGGTGGAAGATCATTGTGGCGCCGAGAAAGACAGAGCTAGCATCATCAGGGCGAAAAAATCCTTTTTATTTTTCGGTTTCATAAATTATATATATACACACACATATATATGTGTGTGTGTGTGCGCGATCATATATGTATATATACGTATGTGTCTATATATAAATACACACACACATATTATAATAAATGCATATATCTATACACACACACACATATATATATATATAGTTATTTATTCATTTATTTATATTTGTAAGAACATATATATATATATATATAAATATATATATATATATATATGTATATATATAAATAAAATAATTTTATAATCTTTCTATTTGTCGATTTACATTTTTCATTGACACTTCAGGCATCTCACTCATCGAAATACGGCGTTAATGAAAACAACGCCGTTCTAAATTCAGTTCAATTAGTATAGAATGTCTTAACGGTGACAAAAGACGCGGTGTACCGTCTTTTGTCGTCCAGTACATAAAATGTTCACTGCCAAAACAAATATACAAACATGCCATCATCACGCTGTTCTAGGCTTTTTAATCACTCTCATCACAGTGTACTGAAGCCACAAGCAAACATGGCTTTAGACGATATAGAGTGAAACAAAACGCCGAAAGGAAGTGGTGACGGTGTGCTTTCGATGGCTTCTCTCTCTTGGCGACGGACGGTCAAAATCCCTAAAGTCCTAATGCGACACCGACGACGACGGATGATCTCATGGAGGAGAGCAGCGTGGAAGATACGGATCCAATGCGACACATCGTGAAGAAACATAAACGACCTGCACCGGAAGATTCCCCAATCCCCATCGACCAACAACCCCAGATATCGGCATGGGCGGATCTGTTGAAGGACACTGCCAATCAGCAAGAAACCATCCCTGGTAAGATTTACACTGGCGAAGATGAAGAAGATGAGTCCCTTAGCTATCAAACTTTTTCCCCTGGTATAATCAATGAAAATGCTGGTAGCGTGCCTCTTGGACCTGGGAAAGTGCAGGTTGATGTGCCAGAGGATGAATGGAAGGAACTATGGAGACCATGGCGTAGAGCGTTGGTGGTCAAACTTCTTGGTCGTAGTGTATCTTACCGTATGCTATCCCAGAGGCTTGCAGACATGTGGGCTTCTAACCATCATTTGGAGATTATTGATCTTGAAGACGGCTATTATGTTGTCCGGTTCTACGCTAAGGAAGACTATGATTATGCTCTAGAAAATGGTCCCTGGGTAATTCAGGGTCATTATCTGTCGGTGAACAAACTGAGCCCAGGATTTCTCCCATCCTCAGCGCTGCCTTCATTAACTCTTGTGTGGGTAAGAGTTCCTCGACTACCCTTAGAATTCTTCAATGATAAATTTTTGATGCGTGTCGGAGATAAATTGGGTAAGGCTGTTAAAGTAGATGGCAATACTATAATGGTCTCTCGCGGTAAATACGCCAGGGTTTGCGTGGAGATTGATCTGCACCAGCCACTCATATCCACTGTTATAATGAACGGCACAAGCCTGCACGTTGAGTATGAGAATTTACACCAAGTATGTTTTCTGTGCGGTAAATATGGCCACCGCCAAGAGGATTGCGATGCTAATCCCAGTCACACATCAGTATGCTCCCCTAGGAACGTATCTCCTCCGACTCCGGAACAACCTGTTGAACCCTTTGGGCCTTGGATGCTTGCTCGCAGTAATCGCAGAAAACCTGTGATCCCTCGGCCCCAAACAGAGGTACCTCCCCATGCAAGCATGCAACCTGGTCCCAAACATACACCAGCTGCGACCACAGCCACCGTAAAAGCAAGTATGGCTGGTTCCCGCTTTGCCCCTATCGCAGACGGTACTGACCATGCCACAACCCTAGTCCCTAATATATCTACTGAATCAGGGCTCCAGCATCTCAGGGACTCAGGTCCACCAGCAATATTTCAGATGTCTACAAAAGAGCAATTGATGAAAACTCGTGAACGTAAAGGGAGGGGGATCCAAGTAAAGGATCAAACCAAAGTCAAATACCAACCTCGGACTGCTGCCCACAGTGGACTAAAGAACAAACAACAAGTCAAACCAAAGGAAACCTCTGCCACGCAAATTCATGACCAGGTATGATTTCCACCACCTTCCTTTGATGGCTATCGCACAACACGTATCCTACATCGACCACTATCTGACATTACTAACCTTCCAACTACTGAGGAGGGAAATAGTAGTACCCCCCTAAGAGATATTACTGTAGAAATGGACATTGATGACTTAAGGCCAGACACTATTGAAGATTTAACCAAGCAACACCCACCTGATAGTACAGTGCCTTCTAAGATACTACAAGAGGCCCAGGACACTACCGGCCTAAGCAATGACGCTGTGGCAATGACAGATGTGATGGAAACAGGGCTGGCTGTTGACCAACCCAACGGTAATCTGCCCATTAATCTCATGGAATTGTCGTGGTGTTGGGTGTCCCGACACTATCCGAAAAGTGATCCGTCTTATCCGTGACGAGAAACCAGCAATTTTATTTCTTATGGAAACTCGTGTCCCCAGTTCAAGAGCACGACACATAATGAGACATTCTCACTTTACCAATCTTGCATCCGTTGAGGCTATGGGATTTTCTGGCGGCCTGTGGTGTTTTTGGGACGCAGCATCCGTTGGGGTTCAAATTCTGAGTTATACTTCTCAGCTTATCAATGTCGGCATTTTGCGTGAACAGACAGTCGACTGGGTTATATCTCTCGTTTATGCCTCCCCTACTTTGTCTATTAGAGAAATATTCTATGATTATGTTGAAAATATGTATGGACATATTACAACTCCGTGGCTACTATTGGGAGACTTCAATCAAGTTGTTAAGCAAGAAGATAAGCGGGGAGGTCGAGCTGTTCGGGGTTATGGTGTTGAAAGGATGCTCCATATGATTGATAAGTGCAAATTGATTGATGTTGAGTTTTCAGGCCCGCGGTTCACGTGGACTAATAGCCAATTGGGGCACCTACTAATTGAACAACGACTTGACCAAGGATGGGCGAATGAGGCGTGGCATGGCAGGTTCCACTCTTCGGCACTCCATCACCTCCCGCGAACCAACTCAGACCACCATCCTCTCCTGCTAGATTTGAATGCTAGCCGAAACACACCTCAAATTTCCAAATCATTTAAACTTCAGGCATGTTGGATGGAGCACGAAGATTTTGCACCTTTCATGAAATCTGCATGGCAGAATAATGGGGAGGATTACTGCCAAAGTATCCAGGCATTCACCAGCCGCATGGAGACATGGCGTAAAAACATCTTTGGAAATCTTGTTCATCGTCGTAATCGTTGTATGGCAAGACTAAAGGGCATCCAGTTGGCACTTGATAAAAGACCTTCTCGCTTCTTATCTCGTTTGGACTTAGAATTGCAGGAAGAATACAATTCAATACTCAAACAAGAGGATGTCTTTTGGCAGCAAAAATATAATTTACAGTGGCTACACTCTTGGGATCGTAATTCACGATTTTTTCATCTTGCCATTAAGGGACGCCGCCGCCAAAAACTTGTCGTCCGCCTGAAGGGTGCTGATGGGGAGTGGTTGGACCACCCAGAGCACCTGAAGCAACTCATTCGTACCCATTTCGAGAGCCTATATGCTGCTACCTTCACCTCAGATTTTGTGGATGATTTCCTTCTCCCACAGCTTGATGAAACAGACAAGATGCTTTTAAACAGACCAGTGACCAGTAATGAGGTTGAAAAGGCCATTTTTCAAATGGGGGCCTATAAAGCCCCTGGACCTGATGGCTTGCCCCCCATCTTTTACCAACGCAACTGGCATATTGTTGGACCCTCGGTTACGAGATTTGTGATTGAATCATTTGAGACATGCCTGTTTCCTAGCGAACTCAACAAATCATTGATCACACTTATACCAAAGACGGACGCCCCAGAGGAATCTTCTCATTTTCGCCCAATTGCACTGACCAATGTGGTTGTCAAAACCATCACAAAAATTATTGCCAACCGCCTAAAGGAAGTTATTGGTAAGCTAATATCCCCAGCTCAATCTACATTTATTCCTGGCCGTCAATCCACTGATAATATTATTATTGCTCAAGAACTTATGCACTCAATGCGTACTAAGAAGGGCCGTGCTGGGTATATGGCTGTAAAGATAGACTTGGAAAAGGCATACGACAAGGTTCACTGGCCATTCCTGAGAAGACTCCTGCATCACATCGGCTTTAACAATAACATGATCGAGATTATCATGTATAGTATTATGTCGGCATCACTCTCAGTGATTTGGAACGGACAATGTCTTGAACCATTCTCTCCCCAACGGGGCATTCGACAAGATGATCCTCTAGCACCATACCTTTTTTTGCTTTGTATGGAGGTACTGAGCACAAGAATCAACAAAGCAGTTGATCAATGCCACTGGAAGTCGATTCAAATAACACGCGGAGGACCGAGTGTTTCACATCTCTTCTTTGCCGATGACCTCTTACTTTTTGGAGAAGCAACTGATCAGCAAGTCTCGGTGATTGAGGACATCTTGCGTACATTTTGCAATATGTCAGGACAATCTATCAGTGTCAAAAAATCCCAAGTGCTCTTGTCTAGAAATGTTGCAGCCAACTTCAACCCCAAGCTCTTTATCCGAATGGGCATTGGCGTTACAACAAACTTTGGTAAGTATCTTGGTGTTCCATTATTGCACGGACGAGGTAGCAGGCAGGACTATAATTATATTCTCGACAAAGTCCGAAGAAGACTGGGGGCTTGGCAGATTCAGTACCTATCACAAGCCGCTAGGTGTACATTGATTCAGAGTGTCTTAACTTCGATGCCACTGTATATTATGCAAACAGTCAGACTACCCATTGGTCTGGTTGAAGATATTGAAAAGCTGATGAGGCGGTTCTTTTGGGGGGAAACTGATCAAATCCACAAAATGCATTGGTGTTCTTGGACAGCTATCTGCCAACCAAAAGACAGAGGAGGTCTTGGTATATTACGCCTGCGTGACATTAACCTAGCCATGCTTGCCAAATTGGGATGGCGTTTCCTAACACAGCCGGATGCTCTATGGGTACGTATCCTTCGCGCTAAATATGGTCACATTCTGGATTCACGGACGACCAACAATGTTTCTTTGCAGTGGAGACACATACGCTCTACAACTCCATTGCTACGCGCAGGCCTGCAAACCTGCAATGCGGACAACGACAATGTCGAAAGCCTGAGATGGGGAGGGACTCACAATGGTAGATTTACAGTGGCTTCTGCCTATGAGCTACTGGCACCCCCTCCCTCGATATCAAATACCGCCCCCAAGTGGAAGGATATTTGGGCAATGAAGGGTCCTGGTCGACTTAACCTCTTCATGTGGCAAGTATATAGAGGTCTCATACCAACGGGTGAATTCCTCCACTCGAGGCATATCAAGGACAACACACACTGCCAGATCTGTGATCACAGAATGGATGATATCATTCATGCTTTACGTGATTGCTCTTGGACAAATCGTATTTGGCGTGGCCTAGTTCATCAAGACATGTGGGCGACATTTATGCAACCACATAGCGCAGAAACGTGGGTGAAGTTAAATCTTCAATCATCAATGCACCAGGGCCATATCCAGACAGAATGGAGATATGTCTATCGTGAGACAATATATAGCATTTGGTTTTGGCGGAACCGCGTTCTTCACGGCGATATTCCTCATACCCCACCGGCCCATGTGATATCTCGAGACATCATTTTGCGAGTGACCAAGCTAGATCGCCTGCTTTCAATGCTTATTAGTCAGGCTGTTAATCCTTCAACTACCTAGCAATATAATAGTTGTACCATGTACTTTTGATGTTTATATAAGTAATAAAAGCCCCTTTCTTCGAAAAAAAAAAACATGGCTTTAGACGTTTAGCTGGTCAAATAAGTGAAACGGAAGAAGTTTTATGTTAAGTCAACATGCAAATGATCCATCTGAAATTATTTCTCTAATATACTACTTCGATGGTGACACATATGATACGCCAAATTTGGGGTTGTGAGCAACCGATTTACCCCAAAGGAACTAAAATAGTAACAACGTCATTGCTATTCAACTGAACTTTGCTACGGTCGTGGGAAGCAAAATATGAAATAAGAAAATCAATCAATCATCTAAAGTATTTAAGCTACTAATGTTTCCCACTCTACTTGTTTCTCTAGGATGTTTTTCTCTATTTTTATATCCCACTCCGATCCAATAAACTAGAAAATACACATAA
Source organism: Eustoma russellianum (assembly GCA_036186865.1). Lineage (NCBI taxonomy): Eukaryota > Viridiplantae > Streptophyta > Magnoliopsida > Gentianales > Gentianaceae > Eustoma > Eustoma russellianum. The sequence continues at coordinate 20,297,259 of AP025057.1, forward strand.
TCAAAAAGAAAAGATTCACAAAACTGATGACTGGAAAAAAGAAACTACAGATTGGATGAAAAAGATGAATGAACCACCTTAGTTTGCTTCACAGACCCCACAAGCCGAAGAAATGTTTTCCTTGTAAAAGAAGGCTGATTTGCTTGGCAATCCACACAATTGCACCCCTGCATTTCAACATCATTAGTAAATTCACCCCCTCCATTTGGCCACCTATCAATGTTTACCTCCGACACTGTCCTAGTACCCAAACCACCACCGCTACCGCCAACTCCACCACCAATCTTGGCCTTAGATTCGTCACCAGCCACCACCACATTCCCCTGAAAAGGGAATCTAAGTGAAACTGCACGCCTAGATGTCTCACCTAAAGCTAAATTAGACTGCTTCTCCCCTTCCTCCCTTACCCAAATTTCCGAAATTGAAAAACTTTTCCTTTTGCCACCTCCTATTGCCTTGTAATCAGCATCATAACAAACACTTCTTCCACCACCTTGAAAGTCGTTACTCACAGGATATGAGATCCTGTTGCTAGTAGTACACGAGATTCGAGGCGTGACGGTAGTAATGTTACCATCACCATGATTTCCAAGGCTTTTAAAAGCATCAAAACCAATGAATTCTCTTCTTGAATCCCATCCACATTCTGATATTGTTGACCTGTGACATGGCATCAATGGCAAAGTAGGTTTTTTGTTAATTGATGGCTTCTTCATTGGTGTCCTAATTGGAACTTGCAAAGATGAATTCTCATCCAATACATATGCAAAAGATCCCATAGAAAAACATCTCCTCTCCTCCACATTTTTCTCACTACTACATTCCCCTGTTCCTCCATCTACCTTCCTAAACTTCCCAAGCTTTACTTGCACAATTTTTTCGCCCGAACCCATCAAGATTTTCGGATTCTCCTCCTCGTTAACCTTAATTTCACATGATTTTCTGAAAAGATCTGAAAGGGGCACCCTTGTTTCAGTATCCCAATGAGCACTAACATTATGGGATTCTGTTCTTACAGATGAACTGTTAGTGTTTTCCGCTACAATTTCTCTTGAACTCTCATTTCCAGATTCAAGAACAAGAACAATAGGCGAGAAATTACGGTGGGATGAGAAATCAACAAGCAAGCTGGCTCTACAAAGTGGGCAAGTGGAGTGAGACAAGAGCCATGTATCTATACATTCCATGTGAAAAGCATGGTTACATTTTGGGAGCAATCTGAGGTTATCTTCAGGCTCAAATTCAGACAAACATACCGCGCAATCGAACGGATTTTTCACACCAATTATGGCTCTGTAGCTGAACACAGGGAGGTTATCAATGTAGGATTGATCAACACCTGCATCATGGAGGTGGAAAAGTTGCTGCAATTGGCCTTGAAGGGCAGTAACATCATCCATTTCATCAGGGTCCCTTCTTGGAGGTCTTAGTAAGAATCTAACAAGCAGATGAAGTAATCCAGAGATGAAGAAGATAATGGCTAAGATTATTATGATTAGTAGTATGCTTGGGCTTACTTTATCATTCAAATTGAAGCCACTAGATTCAAGACTTGAAGGAGGAGATGGTGGTGGCTGAATTACAAATATTGGCTGTTGTGTTGGAGAATCAAATCTTGTCTCTTTGATCTCCATTAGAAGCCAATTCATAATGTCCTAAATCAAAAAAAAAAAAAAAAAAAAAAAACTAGCTATCATGGTGCTGAATTTAGGCTATACAATCCCATCTGAAAAATGAAGAAATCTAGGGAGCCTTCTTAGAAAGAAAATGCCAAAAAGATTTTGTGTGATACAAAAGCAAGGGTTCTTAGAAAGATTTTCAGGAAGTTCTCTCTGTTATTTTTCTAAGAAAAGGCTACAGCGGAAGTCAAATTCAGAATTGAACAGTGTGTGTATGTGAGGAGAAAGGCTAAGAAAAAGTTGGTTGAAGATGTAATAAATGTTATACAAACTGGAAGGAGGTAGGGGATTTTGAATTGAGGGCAATAAATCAATAGCAGAGAAAGAGCTAATTTGTTGAGCCATTTATGGAATGGCATGCTTTCGATTTCTAATGGAAATAAGGATATATTTTTTTTTTCACTTTGGAATATGATGGAATAAAGCAAAATGACTCACTAAATTTGGTGCGCTTCTTAATTTGTGAAGTAACGTTAATCCATACAGTTTGACGTAATTTTCATTAGGGTCATCAATAAACAGTTTCTTTGTGTTTCTAACATATGAATATGATTGCGTACATCCATCCACCTCATACGCTGCCATAGGTGAAAGTCTCTAAGGCAATAGGGTAATGTTGTTGTTGTTGTATTATTTATTGAAGGTAATAGACAGTCAATTTTTACTGTTATTTTTAAAATTCAGACTCGCGTCTACTCAAATTAGATGTCAGAATTCAATTCAGTGAGATTTTTAAAGACTTAAATTTAGTGTTTGGCAGGTGACGCCTTTATGAACTCATCAAATGCAAAGCCCTTTTTTGGTTGACTTGTAACCAGCAAGTCCTCATCAACTTCAATGCATATTTAAGTCTTTGCACTTGAAAAAGCCATTTCTCCAGCTAATAAAACAAATATAAAAATTGCATGATGAACTCAATGCATGCATTTCGTTGCTGTGTGGCTATATTTTATTGGGGTTTTATTTTGTCATATCTAAACTACTGCTTAAATTCCGCTTGCAAAAGCTTCTATTCCAAATCTATTTTTCTGGCTTTATGGAACCTTCAGGGTTTTTTTTTTTTTTTTTTTTTGGCTAACAATTTAACGTCAAAGTCAAAAATCATGGGCAGGAAACAAGGGTAACTTTTGGGTGCAATCTTTTTGTTGTCCTTTTGTGATGGAAATTTAAGGATAAAAGGGAAGTCAACGTGTATTTTACTGTAAAGCGTTGTCTAGTAGACAGAACACATACTTTCACTTGTTTTTTTTCCTATTTCAAAATCCAACTTACTTTTTGTGCTGCCTTAAGAACAGTCAAACGAGAAACCAAATCAACAAATATAAAGCAATAAACAAATATTGAGCATCAGTCTTCTTTACACTAGTTACTGTTTTCTTTTTTCCTTCAAGCATCATCAAATTGACCATGGTTACTTTGTTAAATTAGTAATTGGGTTGAGACATTGTTACAAAAAGATGCATTTCAAACCATGACATGAGCAGCGTATGAGTAATATTGTTATTTAAGCCTGAAGGTCAAAGGCTTGTATCCGACAAAATTGGATGTTAAGTTATATGACCGGTTTGTACTGGACTTATTGTATGAGTTGTTTGGCAGTGCCTTAACAATCTAGAAGGTCGTTGCGTTTCTGATTTATATCTTCCACATGGTTTCATTAGGTTGGAACAAAAAAAAAAAACTCCCGAGCCAAGGATTTGGTCATCTGTTCGAGAAATTGACCCTGGTTGGACTCCAAGCTGGAAGGAGCTTTAACACTTCTATTTGTATTTGTTTTTAGGGGCAGCTCCTTAACACTCAAGTACAACCGGCATTGCGTAGTCTTTCATCAGTTGGAGGTATTTGATTTTCGTTTAACACGTAATTGATTATTATTTAATGAAATTAGTGAAAATAGAAGTGAAGATTAAGTTAGCAAAAGCCTGTTTTAAATCATTAGTGTGAAAAAATACTGCAAATTCAAAAAAAGGTCTGGAAGGCCCTATTCAACCAGGAATTAAACATTTTGCATGGAGGCTGTTACATAATTCTCTCCCAACTGGAGACAACTTGCAGAAAAGGGGACTTGCTCTCTCTTACTATGCTCTTTGCGGTGCTAGAGAAACTATGATGCATCTTTTTCGACATTGTTTTCTACCTAAGGCCATTGCAAAACTGCCAGGAACAATGACACGCTGGTTCTCTGTCATAACAACAAGCCTACTGGAGCTTCTATGCTTGATATCAAAGACTGAAGATAAGATTGAGTTCCCTAAATTTCTTTGTCACTTATGGTTTATGTAGAAAGCCAGGTGCTCATACATTTTTGAAAAGAAAAATGTCAGGCCCTCATCTTTAGTAATCCACGCAGAGTGTGCCGCTTCAGAATACATTGATATTGTCCTCAAAGTTCGTTCTCGGCACGAAGACTCCACGTTAGACAACAAATGGTGCACATCCGAAGGAGAATATATTAAAATCAATGTTGATGGTCTATCAACTCGGGTATGTTAGAAACTGTAATCAAAACCAGCGTACTGTGTGTGTTTGTGTAAATTGACAAAACCACAAGCAAAACCGAGGCGAGTCTAAGGACTCTGTCCTTAGGACGAATTGCTCCGGTATACTGTGCGCAACTAGTGAAGCAAACGTCTCCCAGGATACAATGGCAAACAGTTCACACGAGCGGCACTGCAGCGTAGGAACTCATCAAACCTGTAAATGCACTGACTTCACGATCACTAGAAAGAATGAATGCAGCAGTATGTATGCGAGGAAGAAAGCAGAAGAAATTTTCACAGTGTGTAGAGGTCTGGAGAAGCAGGCCTTTAAATAAGAGGGAAGGAAAAGAGCGGTTGAAATCAGTTTTCGATCTCAGCCGTCGGATCTAACAGTTTTCATCCACGGCCGTTAGATCGTAAACCGCAGCGGTCTTAAACGTAGACCGTCAGATGAAGAAACTGCTGCCAGATGCGATCTCAGCCTTTTAGATCATAATCCGTGTAGACTGCGATCTACAACCGCTAGATCTTGCAACGGTTATGATCAGAAATATTTCAACAGTTGGATCACTTGATTTATTTTTCTGGAAAAATGTAAAAGAAAATTTCTCCAAAAAGGTAAGGACCAGCCAGGCCCACGAGCCCACGAGCCAAGCCGGGCCGGCCGAACGGGTGGGCGGCGACGGCGTGCGCGCGCGTGTGGTGCTCTGCCTTGCCTGAGCTAGGTCCTGCATCCGTCAAAAACTTCTAATGCCCTAAGGGCACACTTAAAAGTGACCAAACTAGCACTATATATGAATGCTAATGCACTTCATGTGAGCAATGTGGTATTCACACAAGTTGATGATGTGGCTTCTTCTTATGTAGCCACATCACCTATTTTTCATTTTTCTCACATTTTTACTCCCACTTTGAGCATTAATTTCTCATTCACTCGGAATTGAATGATTCGAAAGCCTAAATTCATCTACTCGTTACGTAGATAATTTAGAAGCCATTAGTTTTCGGTTTTGATTAACAAACACTAATCATAATTAAGCTCAAAGTATGGTATTAGTCAATTTTTGACAAACCCACTTGTCCAAAAAAATTTCCTTCCTTCTAATTCTTTCCAACTTCTCCAACAGGGTATGGTATCAATGGGAGTTACCTTTTGTGACAGGCATGGCATAGTGCTGCAAGCATTTCCAAAGCCTCTTCGAAGGACTTCTGAGACAGAGAACGTTGAACTACAAGCCATCTTAGAATGCCTTAAGCAATCATTTATTTACGGCTTCACCTTGATTATTATGGAGAGCGACTGCTTGGCTGCTATTCAGAAATTGACATATGACGAAGATGACCTTTTATTGAATGGTCTTTTAGTAGAGAGTTGGGATCTCCTAACCCACTTTCCTCACCCCCTTTGTGATCACGCGACACGTGGCAGCAAATGGGGGTGGTGAGGCTAGATGCGGGTGACTCTCATCTAGCCTCACCACTCTCCTTGCTGCCACGTGTCGCGCGGTCACGCGTTACCGCACCCCATTTGCGGTGAGGGGATCCTATCCCTTTAGTAGATGCTATTTTATCTTTAACTCGATGTTTCGATAATGTAGTATTCTCCCATGTCAAAAGAGCTGGGAATATCTGAGCTCACCTGCTAGCCTGACTAGGCTTACTCATTCACAACTTTTTAGACTGGTTTGGCAACTTATTACGTGATGTATCTACAGTCTTGGCGAATGATTTAGCATAAATAAAATGTCTTTTATGCTAAAAAAATTCAGGAGTGCAGATATCAAAAAAATTCAGGAGTGCAGATATCATTCATTTTATTAGTCTTAGTCTTATTAAGGGAAAAACAAATAACTGAAAAGGGAACGCTCCGCACTCCATTCGCAAGAAAGGAAGTCAATAACCTTTTGCTACAACACTTCTTTACTCCCCTGCTTTTATTTTTGACATAATGACGGTTACTCTAACACCGATTTTGAGGTCATTACTCACTTTAGTTTAACTTTTTTCCTAAAGAGAAAGCCTTAAATTATTTATGACAAATAACACTTTCTAATAATTTTTAAAAAATCAACGCTGGAATTTTTAATCATACCATGATAAGGAGTGTGAAACACCGTCATCACGTGAAAATTTTCAAATATATTGAAGCTTGGATTTTCATACTTAACATAAGGTTTCTAAATCGTAGAAGATGTCTTTTCATTTATCAAGCTATAAATGCACGTCGAATTACTCAAAAACATTAAACATGCTTATATCAACAACCACCACATTAATCATTCGACATAAATTCTCAAATCACACTTGCCTCTAAAATTAGACATCATTCATAAATTTATTTCAATTTCATTATACACCATGTTCGTGGTGAATCAGAAACCACCTTCACGGTGTTCAAGAGCACCGAATTGAGTTGCCTTAATATTTACCAAGTTATACATATCTAGTGCATCTAAACATAGTCAACACAATGAATATGGTACATCTGTTAATAACCGACATTTTTCATCTCTTAGAAAACGCTTCTCCAATATTTATATAGTCATTTAACACCATGCACGCGTTATACAACTATCGCATAAGAACATTGTTTTACGATTTTGATTCGCATCACTAGATCTTCTTGGACTACCTTTTGTCAAATTCGTTTAGTTCAATTACTAACGAAATGACATAAAATAACCAATAGGAGTATTATAGAACTACAACAAATCAATAGCCATTTTTGTGAAGACTACAAGTTGTCACACAAGATCCCAAAATATAACTTTGGAAAACGAACATGAAGAGGCCACACTATCAATGAAAATCTCTCAGACGCTAAATCTAAAATCCAACGTTTCACAGAGCTATTTAATCAAACATGTGATCCATCAAAATAAGATGGTGTTTCTTCTCCTATGAACACAAACATTTGCTGCACCAATCAACATTGAGTAAACATATCTTTCCTTGACAACACTATTATATCTAGTCACATACTTAGAGGTCCTCAACTTTTGTTCTGTATTTATAGATATGTACGCGTATTTCATCTATAATTTCCACCTCTATTCGATGTAAAGTTCAGTAGAATGAACCGTACAAAATTCAATATGCACTTGTTAATTTAGAAGCATATTTAATTGCAAGTAACAAGTTAAACAATTCTTATTTGTTTATATGAGTTCCTGAAATATTTCATTCATGTTGACTCTTAGGTTGATTGTGCAAAAAACCATTAGGTATAGATGTTGAGTAGTGTTTCACCTATCCCAACAATCCGAGTTCAAACCTAATAGGCTGATTGAATGTGTTGTATTTTTTCCGTTACACCATAGCTACTGTGAACATGGCACCATAATACACTGTTCTGTTAACGTGAGCGTCCAAAATCCTAAATTAAAATGTCTATATATAAATATGTTGAAGAAGAAGTCTGCAGAAATAAACACAGTGATCACCAAGCTGAGGAGACTAGCTGAAGTGAACAGAAACCAGTGACTAGCCGAGCTGAAGTGCTAAACTGAAGTGAGGCAGAAATAGAAGAAGTACCGGACCGAGGTGCCAAGCCGAGGTGAGGTCAGAAGTACTCGAGATGAGAAGAAGTGCCGAGGTGACAGAAAGCAGTGGCGAAGTGAAACGATGCAATGTTGAGGTGATGAGATAAAGCGTCAAGGTGAAAAGTGTTGGAATCTAGATGGAGTACCAAGCCAAAAGAAAAAGTGTCAAAGTAAACTAAAATGAGGAAAGACCGAGGTAATGAAGTATCTAAGCTAAAGGAAAGAATGTCGAAGCCGAGGTGACAAAGTGAAGGAACTAAAGGAAAATAGCAATAACGGATGCCAAGCTGAGGAGACGAGGTGAAGGAATAAACAAATGCACCAAGCTGCGCTGGGCAAAACAACAACAGCAGAACAAAGATTAACAGCAGCAACAAAGACAGCATTACCGAGCTAAAATATTTAGATAAATAAGAAGCCTCAGAGGCAGCTCTGAAGAGATAAACAGAGGAATAATATTTATACGAATATACTGTACATATATCCACTAGCTCAGTGGACCAATAAAAAATTGTAAATAAGAATATAGCCGTTAGAAATACCCATTGGTGTCTTACCTCTTCTACGCCTTATAAAAGACAAACTCATGTACTTTCATAAGTGTGGTTCTGCGATGAAGAACTCAAAGTCTGAATAAAATTATTACACTATTCAGCCTCCAATTCAACTCTTCTATTTTACAATTCATTCTTCCAAATTCTACAATGTGTGGTACTCAAATGATCTTCTAAATGCTTTAAACATGCTTCTGCATTTTCCATACTCTGCAACTCCAAAAATTCAACATGGTATCAAAGCCATGAGTGTAGAAAAAGAAGAAGAAGAAGAAGCAGTGAAGAGAATACGTCAGGCCAACATTTTTTCTCCTCTATTTGAAAACTATGTCTTTAGACAAACTCACCTGGCCAAGTTTTTATCAATTGCTAAAACGCTTTCTTCAAAGCTCCTCACTGTTTGTCTTCATACTATTTTTCAAATGTATTTCTCTAGGCTATAAAGAGTCATTTCTTTGGGCAGAAATCTTCATCTCTGGGCTATGAAGAGCCAGTGCCTCAGGCAGAAAACTTCATCTGCACATGTTTTTTAAAATCTTTTTACAAGTTATGAAGGGCCTTGGCCTTGTGCTGAAATCTTCAACCATACACAACTTTAATTTTTTTGTTTTATAACAGGTTGTGAAGAGACTTGGTCTTTGTGCTGAAATCTTCTAATTTTCAAATCTTTTTTCAATAGGTTGTGAAGGATCTTAGTCTTGAGCTGAAATCTTCAAATTCAAACATTTTTTAAATCTTGTTTTTCAAACAGGCTGAGGAGAGCTGAAATCTTCTCAAAAGGTCTTGAAAAACCTTAACGCCGAGCTGAAATCTTCACTGGTTTTGAAGAACATTAGCTGTCGAGCTGAAATCTTCAAAGACTTGAGCCAGTTCTTGTAAAGTCTTACTTCTTGATTGCTGCACTAAATCTTTTGAACGAGGAAAAGACATTCATTCACCTCTGTTGCTTGGAAGTTTCTCCAGCCGCAAATCCTTTGGATGTCTTCTTCTCAGCTGACTGTGCAAATGTTTTTTAACACTTGTAAATATTTTTTCTAAACTGTGTTGATCTGCCTTTGAAGAGCCTTGGCATGTCCGAAATCCTCTGTTCTTTAAACTAGCCTGGAAGAATATTGGTTTTATACTAATATCTTCTGTTCCTAAAAGGCAATAAGAGCCTTGGCCACGAGGCTGAAATCTTAAACAAAGGCCACAATACCTTAATATCAAACAACTTGTTATCCAAAAACAAGATTGATTTCCTGTTCTTCAGAGATTGACCTGAATGCCATATTTTCGAAAAACTTTGTACACATATTTTTACTTCAATGTCGGCATAAGTGCCATTTCTTAAACTTTGTATATAAAGTTTCTTGAGGACGGTCAAAGTGTCATCTCTTCAAGAATCACCTTAATATTGAGGAGGGCCGAAGTGCCACACTCAAAAATCTTCGAAAGTCATAGAGCCGAGGTTGTATTTCACACTCTTCCAAAGACATTGAGCTGAGGTCGTATACTAACAATGGATTTTAAGCCTTCAAAAGCCAAAATACCATTTCTTCATTAGACTAGAAGAGTCTTGGCTGCATAGCTGAAATCTTCTTGTTAGGCCATCTATAGAGCCTTTGGCATAGTGCAGAAATCTAGCTCTTCACTTGGCATGAAGAGCCTTTGCAGTAATGCCGAAATCATCTTAGATTGCTAAAATGACATGAAATGCTTATTTTTGAACTCATATTGCTGCCACTAAAGACTCCTTTGTTTCTAAACTCAAATAGCATCAAAGAATATTTCAAAACATACGAATTTTTTCTGAACTATGCCATTTAGCCTTTTAAAATATGTTTTGCATCACTTGGGTATTCTCAAACCCTCTTTCTCTCTCTCATTTTCCTTTCTTCCCATCTTCTGAAATCTGAATGAAAAAGGGAAGAAGATAAGTACGGAGGAGAAAGAAGAAAAGAGTGATGTGATAGCACAAGTGAGAGCGACTTGTCTTATCATAGCATGCCCACTTGTCCATTTGCCTACTTAAGAATTTATCTTTTAAAATACAATATATATATATATATATATATATATATATATATATATATTCTCTAACTTTTTTCAGGAAATACACGCCGCTGGAAAAATGCCATGAAATGCCAAACATAGCAGATGCTGATCTCAGCTCAGCCCAACTACTGTAAGTGGTGACCGAGCTGAGCTGACAATATGTATACAACTTTATACTGCTAACAACCTCATACCCATGGAATCAGGTATATTCTATTAATTACTTGGAAAGGTAAACCTTTTCTTTGTTGAATATCATTGATTTTAGTTACATACTTGAAAATTTACTTGTCCCTAATATTCTATTACATCACAATACGTCCATTCAAGAATAACCATGCATCTATTTAAATTATTCTTAGCTGAGTTGAACTGAGTAAGACAATACCTTATGGGTAATGAATGAAATAAAATAATAATAAGTGCTGACCTGAAATGTATATGCATCTAATAGACTACATGTTTTCCGAAACTGTGCATCAAACAAAAAATCATGCATCTAAATAAATTCATAATTAGACCTTATGAGCCCATGGTCTCCTTAATGAATTTAGAATATATGTCAACTTGAAATTAAGAACATGAACGTCTATGGTGACATGAAACTCTGTACATTATATATTTAATTCCTGATAAAATAAACTTAAAAATTTTGCAAATGTTGACATGCAATACCTCAGTGAATTATTATAATAAATATTTTCTACTTAAATAAATTACATTCATTCCGCTCTTATTCATATAAGCTGTAATATAATGATGCATGCATAATTGTATTAATAAATATTTCCAAGTTCTTTTGGCTTGAGTTTTTTAGGAAGTCACTGAGAGCTTCTAGCTGACCATGGTTGGAAGCAGACCAAAAAAAGTCAAGCTTGGTTGTATTCATAAATACACCAAGCTTGAGGGGGAGTGTTGAAGAAGGAGTCTGCAGAAATAAACACAGTGATCAGCTGAACAGAGGTGCCCAGCTGAAGTGAACAGAAACCAATGACTAGCCGAGCTGAAGTGCTAAGCTGAAGTGAGACAGAAGTAGAAGTACCGAACCGACGTGTCTAGCTGAGGTGAGGTCAGAAGTACTCAAGCTGAGAAGAAGCGCCGAGCTAAAACATACAGTGCTGAGGTCACAGAAAACAGTGCCCAAGTTAAACGATGTAATGCTGAGGTGATGAGATAAAGCGTTGAGATGAAGAGTGTTGGAATGTAGATAGAGTACCAAGCCAAAAGAAAAAGTGCCGATATAAGCTAAAATGAGAAAAGACCGAGGTAATGAAGTATCTGAGCTAAAAGAAAGAATGTTGAAGCCGAAATGACAAAGTGAAGGCACTAAAGGAAAACAACAATAACGGATGCCAAGCTGAGGAGGAGGTGAAGGCATAAACAAATGGATCAAGCTGCGCTGAGCAAAATAACAACAGCAGAACAAAGAATAACAGCAGCAACAGAGACATCACTGCCGAGCTGAAACACTTAGATAAATAAGATACCTCGGAGGCATACATCCACTAGCTCAGTGGACCAATATGTAGAAATATGAGGGTTTGAGTGATTTTAAAATAAGAAATTTGAATATGTATATATATATATATAACGTTAAGTATATATATATATACACAAGTGTACATGTATGCATGATAACTTGCCTTATTTACCTCATATATTATGTTGCCGTACTAACGAGCCATGAAGCTTTAAAGCTTACATCATATGGCGAACATTTGTTGAGTTTATACTATTTTCAGGTGCCACAATTAATGAACTAAAGTAGTTCATTAAGTGAAGTACTTAGTTTGATAAACTAAGTAGTTCATTAAAGGAAGATGCATTTGGAAAAGGCTTAAAGGCAACATGGCTATGGAAGGAAAGTCTTCTCCTCCTCCACACATCAATGTCACACGTTTTTAATACATATATATATACTATATTTTCAGATTTTTATAAAAGGCACATACACATTTATTCCAACGTACTATTGACACGTTATATATCTTACGAACGTACGTTTACGTCACACCACTATACTTAACTCATATTCATGAGTATATTCAGATCTTATATCATATGATATAGGATATGGTGATGACATATTAAATACGACACGATAAAAGGTTCTAAACCGAAATTTGTCGTATCGGGCGATACCGAAACTTCGCCAACGTGTCACGTACTTGCCATAAATAAATGGCCAGCCCATATACATCAAAATTCATTAAAAATTTCGTGCCATACACTGTTTATTGAGACAAAAATACTTTCCATGTTGGCACACACAATTCACCCCACATTTAGGCCAAAATGTGAAGATTCTAATTTTATTTTTGTCACATGTTTATGGTACCACTTTAAATCAGCCAAGTGCTGAAAATTAAAGTATATATTATATATATTATGTATAACATAATATATATAGCATGTGCAAAAGTTGGAATTTAAATTAGAGAAAAATCGGGTAATCGATAAATATCGAAAATTCGGTTTTCTACGCACTTGACATGGAACGTTTTTCTTGAACATGATGTGGCACGTATCTAGACACTTTTTACATATAATATACATCTTAAAGTGTTCTAGAAAATTAAATTAAGGGCTGATTGGAATATTACATGTGTGTAATATTAAATGTGCACTATTTTTCAAAGTTAGCAAAAATAAATTTCAGCACATGTACATACACATTAAACGTCACCCAAGCTGATGTGGAGCACATGTGGAGCCTTGTTGGCATGTTGATTGGTCAAGAATCAATCATACAATGTTGATGAATCAAAGAGAGAAGCTACAAAAGGTAAGTTTTCAACATACACCTCTCTTATGTCACATGCTGAAAATTTCAGCATGTCACACACCTTAATGGCCGAATTCTTAAGGCTTAAGGAAGACATTTTATTAATTTTTTTCATTAAGGAATAAATCAAAGAAATTATGGAAATGATTTGAATTGTATGTAAGGTTATTAAGTGTGATATTCTTCATATCACACATGCTGAAATTTTTCAGCATGTGTACAATTTGTTGTGGCCGAAATTTACCCCATTATTGTGTCCAAGTTCATTCTCAATCTTGTGGCAAGACTTGCCTTAATTATTGGATGTATTTTTATGGAAGAAATTCAAAGAAATATGGAAGAAATTCTGATTTGTCACACATGGAAAATGCTGAAAATTTCAGCATTAACACTATGATATGGCCGACTTTTTCAAGGGTGGAAGGGAGGATTTTTGTGTCTCAAACTTTATGACATGTTGTGACTATTTTGGCATGATTTGATAATTGATTATTTGGCACATGTTTAAAGTGTTTTTTTCAGAATATCCATGTCATCAAATGATGACAACAATGAGCCAATCAAAAGGTGCCAAGTAAGCAATGACTAAATGATGGTCCAATGGAGTGATGCCAAGTAAGCAAAATGTTGTCACTATGATGTCTCACACCCTCTCAAGCAATTAAAAGGAAAGTTTCAAGAGGGGAGAAGGGGTGCAAGGGACGGCTGGACTTGATTAAAAAGAGAAGAGAAGAACAAACAAAAGCAACACCAAGAATCATATTCAAAAGTGATCAAAGTGCAAAAGCTTTCTTCTCCTACACTTTCTTTCTTTCTTCTTGTAAAAAGCCTATTGTACTTTACTTCTTTCATCCTTGAATAGGCTTCATAGAAACCACCATTCATTCATCATTGTACAAGATTGATCAAGGTGTGATCAATCTTCATTCTAGCGAGGTGGTGGTGTTCGTGCAAATTGTACTCACTATACAAGGTTTGTAAAGGGTTGGAGTTAAGGTGTAACTCTATCAACCCTGCGGTAAGGTGTACTGTGTGTGTGAAATTAGTGTGAACCAAGGAAGGTGTTCCTTGAAGACTGGAGTAGGTTGTTTATAACCGAACCAGTATAAAATTCTTGGTGCAATTTACTTTCTGCATTTACGTTTCAGTTTCTGCGCTGTTTACTTATATTGTTGACGTTCGCAAAAATAGTAAACGTTTTCTAAAAATTATAAAATTTTTCAGAAACATACATAAACGTTCTAGGGTTAATTTGGCACAAGTTTCAACCCTTTTGGACAAGTATAAGTCATCCAAACATCAAAAGTTCTGAGACTAGTGCAGTCTGATTTTCAGACTTGCAAAGGTTGAGACTTTGGGTGTATTTGACCTACTTCCCAAAAGAATTTTCAAAAACTGTTTCAACCCATTTAAATATAGTGTGTGAAGAGTTATTGGTCAAATTTTCAGATCATTTGGACATTCACACAAATAGGAATTAATTTTTCAAAACCATCTACCGTTTCTGGCAGTTTTGCACAATCTGAGTGCCAACGGTTTTTGAAGGGGTTAAAGGTTGAATTTTGATTTGAAATTTTTAGGGGACCCTCACAACATCTGAGGCTAAGTTCTCTCAAAATTTCATAATTTTTGGAGACCTCTAACCTAGTTTTTAAATCGTTCTAAAACTGGTACTGAAAACAGAATCTGTTTTCAGAACTTGAATTGGTTAGGTCTAAAGAAATTTTAAAAAAACCATATTTTCCGCACCACCTATTCAACCCCCCCCCTTCTAGTGGTGCCTTGCAGATCCTACAAGTGGTATCAGAGCGCAGGAATACTCACTACAAGGAATCCAACGATTCAGTGAGATGGCATCCACAAATCTCAAAACCGAACAAGAAGGTATGTCAAGCCAAAGGCCTCCACTCTTTGACGGTGAGTCTTTTATTCAATGGAAACTTAGGATGAAATTATTTCTTATGGCTATAGACATAGACCTTTGGTCAATAATTGAAGATGGTCCATATGTCCCGTCTAAATTGTCCATTGTAGATGGAGTCACACTAGAAGTAATTAAAACAAGACAAGATTATACTAGTGAAGACAAAAAGAAACTGAGTATGAATGCTAAGGCCATGCAATTACTCTTAAATGGCTTAAGTAAGAGTGAGTCTAGTTATGTGTCCAATTGTTCGAGTGCACAAGAAATGTGGAGAATCTTAGAAATGAAACACGAAGGCACGAGTCAAGTCAAAGAGTCTAAAATTAATATGCTTATGTCTACTCTTGAGTCTTTCAAGTTGTTGCCTAATGAGTCAATTGTTGATATGGATCTTCGTCTGACTAACATCTATAACTCTCTTGAGTCTCTTGGTAAGGCCTTTACAACGCAGGAAAAAGTACAGAAAGTCCTACGGAGCCTCCCTTCAGAATGGGATCCTAAAGTGACTGCCATAGAAGAAAGCAAGGAGACTAAGTCAATAAAAATGGAAGAACTCATTGGTTCACTAAAAGTGTATGAAAACAAACTCATTATTCGGAAATCGGAATCAACCAAACAAGGTAAGACAATTGCTTTTAAATCAAATGAATACGTCTCCCCTCCCTCTGATCACATAGATGATAGTGATTCCGAATCGGATAATGATGACTTAATTCTATTGGCAAAAGGACTAAGAAGATTCATGAGAAAATCATTTAGAAATAAAAACAAGGGCACTACATCTAAGAGAAATAAAAACAAGTCAAATGATAAGGACATTAAATGTTATGAATGCGGCAAACTCGGACACTTATCATATGACTGCCCAAACAAAGAAAAGCAAACTAATAAGTACCCTGACAAGGAGCGGAACAAAAATAGACCCGTCTCAGATCCTAAACAAAGGAAACGTGCACTAAAGGCCTCCACATGGAGTGACTCATCAGACTCTGAAACTGAGACCGAAGAGGAGACCGCTCAAGTTTGCTTCGCTTCAAAGGCGTCGAATGAGGTATCATCTGACTCTGACTCTGACTCTGAACCTTCTTACGATGATTTATTTAGTCAATATCTTGAGTTACATAAATTTACTAAGACTCTCACAAAAGAAAAGAAACGTTTAATTGAAGACAAGAAACTGTTAGAATCTTCTAACGAGAATCTTGTCGCTCAATTAAGCGATTCAAAGAAAGAGTCTTCATGTGCCATCACTGCATTAAAAAACGAGATCTCATCATTAACTTCTCAAAATAATGAAATGAAATCCGAGATTTCAAATTTGAAATCAAGGAATACAGATTTAGAGAACATGATGAAACAATTCGATACAGGGTCAAACATGCTGCATCGCATCATATTATCGCAAAAGCATGACAGTGACAAAACTGGATTGGGGTACGTTGATACTAACGAAGTATCAACCAAACCAACCAAGTTTGTTGTGTCTAAAAAGGTAGACACCCCTAAGCATCAAGTGGCGTCTAAGATGACGTAGAAAGCACCCCCTTCCACACGCCCCACTCCCTCATATCATGTGAAATATAATGTTGTACCATATAGATATGAGAAGAAGAGATCAATGCATACACGGAATACATATCATCCACGCACCACGCACACACACACAAGGACATATCACAAACGTCCTTCATACATTGAGTATAGGGGAGTCCTTGGGCAAAGACCCAAAGTACATGCACCACATGTATACTATGTCGCACCTTCATCTACTTTCTTGCCATTTGATAGACCGAGAAGGATCACCCAAGTATGGGTACCGAAAGGTACCTTTACTAAAAGGTGATTAACTAACTCGAAAGGACCCAAAATTAAAAGGGTACCTAAATCACCTTTTTACATTGCAGGGAGACCACTCATCAAAAGACATATCAATAAAGTGGTTCCTTGACAGTGGTTGCTCGAGGCACATGACAGGTGACCCGAGCCTCTTCTCCAAATTAAAGAAGGTCACAAAAGGCGGATCCGTGACCTTTGGAGACAACAATGAAGGCAAGATCATTGGTAAAGGTACGATTGGAAACCCGGATACACTTCAAATCTCCAACGTGTTTTTGGTAAGCAACTTATCTTACAATCTTCTTAGTATTTCGCAATTTGTTGACAATGGTTTCAATGTGTGTTTTACTCACCCTTACTGTAATATAATAAATAAAAATGGAGAAACTGTTTTAAAAGGAAAACGTGAAGGAAATATATTCACACTATCTATGGATGATGTAGTAGATGCCAAAGTCAAATGTTTTATGTCAAATGAACCCAATGTGAATTTGTGGCATAGACGTTTAGGACACATAGGTATTTCTACACTAGAAAAATTGCAACAAAAGAACCTAGTACGGGGATTGCCTAAGCTTGATTTAGACAACTTTCAGTTGTGTGAATCTTGCATAAAAGGCAAACAAACACGTGAGTCACTTAAGCCTAAAAATGAGATAAGCACGACTAGAATACTAGAACTATTGCATATCGATTTGTTTGGTCCTAGTCGTACTACAAGCCTTGGTGGGCGTCACTATGCATGTGTAATTGTTGATGACTTTTCTCGTTATACTTGGACTTTATTTCTTGCACATAAGGATGATAGCGCCATAGAAATCGCTAAATTAATTAAACAACTTGAAAATCAATACGGCGTAAATGTGAAAAGAATAAGAAGCGATAGAGGCGGTGAGTTTAAAAATAAAGAGATGATTTCATTCTGTGAAGAAAAAGGAATTAAACATGAGTTTTCGCCACCTAGAACTCCACAATTAAATGGAGTAGTAGAAAGAAAGAATCGCACACTACAAGAAATCGCTAGAACTATGCTTTGCGAAAATAAATTACCTAGATTTCTGTGGGCGGAAGCCGTAAATTGTGCATGCTATATTGTAAATCGCCTATCTATAAGAAAGAAAATAAACAAGACGCCTTACGAAATTTTGAATGATCGCATGCCTAAAATAGATTATTTTCGTGTGTTTGGATGCAAATGTTTTGTCTTGAATACAAAAGATAACTTAGATAAATTTGAATCCAAATCGATTGAGTGCATTTTCATTGGGTATTCCATAAATTCAAAAGCCTATAGATGTTATGATCCTCTCACTAGACAAATCATGGAATCTATTCATGTTAAATTCAATGAATTTGGAGAGGTTGATAAGGAAAAGGAATATGATGATGACTTTGATTTGAAACCCGTTTTGGATGAAGAAAATGAGTCTTTTGATATGCATGAGATGAATGAAACACTAGAAATGCATGATCATATAGAAATGCATGATAACTTAGAAAATAATCAACCAAGATGGCATAGAGATCACCCACATGATCTCATCATAGGCGACATCACTCACGGTGTGCGACCACGTAGAAGAATTACTTCGGATGAAATAAATGAATTTCATGCTATGATTTCTGAAATTGAGCCTAAAAATGTGCATGATGCTTTGAGTGATTCATCTTGGATTGATGCTATGCATGACGAACTTAATCAATTCGTTAGAAATGATGTATGGGATTTAGTGCCACGACCACAAGATAAGACAATAATAGGCACAAAGTGGGTGTTTAGGAACAAAATGAATGAAGAAGGAAAAGTCGTTAGAAATAAAGCAAGACTCGTAGCTCAAGGATATAATCAAGAAGAAGGAATAGACTACGATGAAACATTTGCACCCGTAGCACGTTTAGAAGCTATACGACTTTTACTTGCTATTGCTTGCATGAAAGATTTTAAATTGTATCAAATGGACGTCAAAAGTGCTTTTCTAAACGGATTTATACAAGAAGAAGTATACGTGAAGCAACCACCCGGTTTTGAAGATTTGAAACATCCTGATCACGTGTACAAACTAAAGAAGGCACTATATGGACTAAAGCAAGCACCTAGAGCATGGTATGATCGTTTTGCTACTTTTCTTTTAGAAAATAATTTTAAACGTGGTACTATAGATAGTACACTATTTTTGAAACAAGAAAAATCAGATTTACTTATTATTCAAATTTACGTAGATGACATTATTTTTGGTTCTACCTCACATAGACTCGTTAAGGATTTTGAAAATTGTATGAAAGCTGAATTTGAAATGTCTATGGTTGGTGAACTTAACTATTTTCTTGGCTTGCAGATTAAGCAAACGAGTAAAGGAATTCATATAAGCCAAGCTAAGTACGTAAACGACATGATCAAGAAATTCAATTTTGAAAATTTGAAACCATCCCCCACGCCTATGAGTGTCACTACTAAATTAGACAAAGATGAACATGGTAAAGATGTTGATAATGGATTATATAGATCTATGATAGGTTCTTTACTATATTTAACTGCTAGTAGGCCTGACATCATGTTTAGCGTATGCATGTGTGCTCGTTTTCAAAGTCAACCTAAGGTGTCACACTTAAATGCGGTAAAAAGAATATTCCGCTATATTAAGCACACGCCCACCTTAGGTATTTGGTACGATAAGGATTCTACATTCGACTTACATGCTTATACTGATGCAGATTATGGTGGCTGCAAAATAGATAGAAAAAGCACGAGCGGAACTTGCCAATTTATAGGAAATTCCCTTATTTCATGGTTTTCCAAAAAGCAAGCAAGTGTTGCTTTGTCCACTACTGAGGCTGAGTATATGGCTCTTAGCCTTTGTTGCACACAGTTGTTGTGGATAAAACAACAACTTTCGGACTTTGGAATTACCGTAGATAAAATTCCTATATATTGTGATAGTATGAGTGCAATTAATTTGTCTAAGAACCCCGTATTACACTCTAAGGCTAAGCATATAGAAGTTCGCTATCATTTTCTTCGTGATCACGTTAACAATGGTAATATTGTCATAGATCACGTACGCACCGAATCACAAGTAGCGGATATATTTACTAAGGCCTTAAATCAAGCCACATTTGAATCTCTTCGCTCTAAATTAGGCATGATTCCTGTTGATATGATTTAATGCGATATTATTTGATTTACTTTCCTTTTTGACAGGAATCTTTTGATTAACTTTCCAAAATAAAGGGGGAGAGAAAAGCATGATTTAAGGGGGAGATAGAAATTTAAGGGGGAGAGATCACTGATTGATCCTAATTGCAAAAATCAAGGGGGAGCCGAATTTGAAATTCGAAATTCAAATTTCAAATCTGTGCACAATTCGAGGGGGAGAGACAACACTTAAATCATGTACACTTGTTATTTTGAAAATCATCAAAAGGGGGAGATTGTAGAAATATGAGGGTTTGAGTGATTTTAAAATAAGAAATTTGAATATGTATATATATATATATAACGTTAAGTATATATATATATACACAAGTGTACATGTATGCATGATAACTTGCCTTATTTACCTCATATATTATGTTGCCGTACTAACGAGCCATGAAGCTTTAAAGCTTACATCATATGGCGAACATTTGTTGAGTTTATACTATTTTCAGGTGCCACAATTAATGAACTAAAGTAGTTCATTAAGTGAAGTACTTAGTTTGATAAACTAAGTAGTTCATTAAAGGAAGATGCATTTGGAAAAGGCTTAAAGGCAACATGGCTATGGAAGGAAAGTCTTCTCCTCCTCCACACATCAATGTCACACGTTTTTAATACATATATATATACTATATTTTCAGATTTTTATAAAAGGCACATACACATTTATTCCAACGTACTATTGACACGTTATATATCTTACGAACGTACGTTTACGTCACACCACTATACTTAACTCATATTCATGAGTATATTCAGATCTTATATCATATGATATAGGATATGGTGATGACATATTAAATACGACACGATAAAAGGTTCTAAACCGAAATTTGTCGTATCGGGCGATACCGAAACTTCGCCAACGTGTCACGTACTTGCCATAAATAAATGGCCAGCCCATATACATCAAAATTCATTAAAAATTTCGTGCCATACACTGTTTATTGAGACAAAAATACTTTCCATGTTGGCACACACAATTCACCCCACATTTAGGCCAAAATGTGAAGATTCTAATTTTATTTTTGTCACATGTTTATGGTACCACTTTAAATCAGCCAAGTGCTGAAAATTAAAGTATATATTATATATATTATGTATAACATAATATATATAGCATGTGCAAAAGTTGGAATTTAAATTAGAGAAAAATCGGGTAATCGATAAATATCGAAAATTCGGTTTTCTACGCACTTGACATGGAACGTTTTTCTTGAACATGATGTGGCACGTATCTAGACACTTTTTACATATAATATACATCTTAAAGTGTTCTAGAAAATTAAATTAAGGGCTGATTGGAATATTACATGTGTGTAATATTAAATGTGCACTATTTTTCAAAGTTAGCAAAAATAAATTTCAGCACATGTACATACACATTAAACGTCACCCAAGCTGATGTGGAGCACATGTGGAGCCTTGTTGGCATGTTGATTGGTCAAGAATCAATCATACAATGTTGATGAATCAAAGAGAGAAGCTACAAAAGGTAAGTTTTCAACATACACCTCTCTTATGTCA
>AP025057.1:20318828-20337646 GCA_036186865.1 Eustoma russellianum
TTTTTTTTCATTAAGGAATAAATCAAAGAAATTATGGAAATGATTTGAATTGTATGTAAGGTTATTAAGTGTGATATTCTTCATATCACACATGCTGAAATTTTTCAGCATGTGTACAATTTGTTGTGGCCGAAATTTACCCCATTATTGTGTCCAAGTTCATTCTCAATCTTGTGGCAAGACTTGCCTTAATTATTGGATGTATTTTTATGGAAGAAATTCAAAGAAATATGGAAGAAATTCTGATTTGTCACACATGGAAAATGCTGAAAATTTCAGCATTAACACTATGATATGGCCGACTTTTTCAAGGGTGGAAGGGAGGATTTTTGTGTCTCAAACTTTATGACATGTTGTGACTATTTTGGCATGATTTGATAATTGATTATTTGGCACATGTTTAAAGTGTTTTTTTCAGAATATCCATGTCATCAAATGATGACAACAATGAGCCAATCAAAAGGTGCCAAGTAAGCAATGACTAAATGATGGTCCAATGGAGTGATGCCAAGTAAGCAAAATGTTGTCACTATGATGTCTCACACCCTCTCAAGCAATTAAAAGGAAAGTTTCAAGAGGGGAGAAGGGGTGCAAGGGACGGCTGGACTTGATTAAAAAGAGAAGAGAAGAACAAACAAAAGCAACACCAAGAATCATATTCAAAAGTGATCAAAGTGCAAAAGCTTTCTTCTCCTACACTTTCTTTCTTTCTTCTTGTAAAAAGCCTATTGTACTTTACTTCTTTCATCCTTGAATAGGCTTCATAGAAACCACCATTCATTCATCATTGTACAAGATTGATCAAGGTGTGATCAATCTTCATTCTAGCGAGGTGGTGGTGTTCGTGCACATTGTACTCACTATACAAGGTTTGTAAAGGGTTGGAGTTAAGGTGTAACTCTATCAACCCTGCGGTAAGGTGTACTGTGTGTGTGAAATTAGTGTGAACCAAGGAAGGTGTTCCTTGAAGACTGGAGTAGGTTGTTTATAACCGAACCAGTATAAAATTCTTGGTGCAATTTACTTTCTGCATTTACGTTTCAGTTTCTGCGCTGTTTACTTATATTGTTGACGTTCGCAAAAATAGTAAACGTTTTCTAAAAATTATAAAATTTTCCAGAAACATACATAAACGTTCTAGGGTTAATTTGGCACAAGTTTCAACCCTTTTGGACAAGTATAAGTCATCCAAACATCAAAAGTTCTGAGACTAGTGCAGTCTAATTTTCAGACTTGCAAAGGTTGAGACTTTGGGTGTATTTGACCTACTTCCCAAAAGAATTTTCAAAAACTGTTTCAACCCATTTAAATATAGTGTGTGAAGAGTTATTGGTCAAATTTTCAGATCATTTGGACATTCACACAAATAGGAATTAATTTTTCAAAACCATCTACCGTTTCTGGCAGTTTTGCACAATCTGAGTGCCAACGGTTTTTGAAGGGGTTAAAGGTTGAATTTTGATTTGAAATTTTTAGGGGACCCTCACAACATCTGAGGCTAAGTTCTCTCAAAATTTCATAATTTTTGGAGACCTCTAACCTAGTTTTTAAATCGTTCTAAAACTGGTACTGAAAACAGAATCTGTTTTCAGAACTTGAATTGGTTAGGTCTAAAGAAATTTTAAAAAAACCATATTTTCCGCACCACCTATTCAACCCCCCCCCTTCTAGTGGTGCCTTGCAGATCCTACACAATAAACAATTGTAAATAAGAATATAGCCGTTAGAAATAGTCGTTGGTGACTTGAGGTGTCTTACCTCTTCTAAACCTTATAAAAGGCAAACTCATGTACATTCATAAGTGTGGTTCTGCGATGAAGAACTCAAAGTCTGAATAAAATATTTACACTATTCAGCCTCCAATCCAACTCTTCTATTTTACAATTCATTCTTCCAAATTCTTTATCCCTTGGGATGGAGGTATCGTTTGCCTGCCTCTCACTCTCTCAGACCCTAGCGGTAGCTATTGATATCGTTGGTATATACTGAGTATGATTGTTGTTGTTGTTGTTGTTGTTGTTGTTGTTGTTGTTGTTGTATTCTTCCAAATTCTACAATGTGTGCTACTCAAATGACCTTCCAAATGCTTTAAACATGCTTCTGCATCTTCCATATTCTGCAACTCTGAAAATTCAACAGAATACACCTTCAACGACATATGTATCATCTTTTGACGGTGTACCTAGACAACTCCCTTTTCTTTTCTACGGCTTTCATACACAAAGCTCTTGAACGGGTTTTTCTGCTTAATGCAAGTCCATTCGGTGTACTATACTTTTTAGGTTTTGTTTTGTATGTTTTCATTATTTTTTCATTTCTTTTTTTTTTATTAATTTGCAATCTTATCCATTCTTTTTATATATAAACAGAATGGTATAGAATAATACACAAAACTTAAAATCTATGCATAAACACATGAAATAAAAATTACTAAATGATGAACAAAACATATAAAAACACAGTTAAAAGATATAGAAAAATATAGTAATTATGCAACTCCGAACAAACTGACTGAAAGCTTGTATTCAACACGGGAAAAGGAAAGCTCTCTTGTTCTGGACTCAAAAAGCACAAAATACATCCGCTTCCTCATAAAAAATTCTTAAGTTGCATTTCAGAGCAAATTAATATCATTACTTGAATCAAACTTATTACAGTTTTCATATTTTAACAATAATTTATATCAATGAATGCTTTATTTATGTAGTTTAAACATCTGTTTCTCTTTCTCATAATTTCACACCACAAAAAAAATTGACAATTATGTATATGTTAAAACTATTGTAAAAACTAATTACTTTAAATTTAAAGAACATATTACAAGGATTAACACCACTTTCATAACGCATATTTATCAACATTGCTAGTTCGTCGATTCAAACTTATCAAGTAAATATACACGTTGCTTCAAACCAAATAAATTAAATAACTATTTAAATCAGGATTATGATAGTTTCTTAGTCGACGCTAGTCGATTTGATCTTTCATCAAAAATTCTTCCTGCCTCTTCCTAATGTTATCAATTTATGGAACTCATACTTTTACTTTCTTTAATCAAGTATTCCTTTTTCTTGTTACTTGTGGGAATTTCTAACACTCAAAATTTCTACATTTGATTTAAGAAAAAAAAAAGATATGAATGCATGTAAATTATATCATTAATGAATCCTGATGACAGTATTATCATAAACAGCAATGTCGAGTATTTCAAGTCATTGTCCCTTTGTTTCCTTTTGAGACGCAGGTCAATGTCCATGACAACTGTACCTTTTTAATACGAAACACATTAATTTGGACATTTTAATTCAAAGCAACTCATGTTCGCACAACTAGTTTCCATATTTTATATCACTATGTTCGTTTATTAGAAAGCTGAAATATCTTTTAGAATATCATATTTAATGTTTACCTGGCCAAAAAAAGACGTTTCTGATGCACTAGGCTTCCGCGTTTACGTAGGATCCGGGGAGGGGCCAGATCGCGAAACCTTACCCTGTATTTTGTACAAGAGACCGTTTCCGCGGCTCGAACTCGTGACATCAAGGTCACAAAGCAGCAACATTACCACTTGCTCTAAGGCCCGCCATATTTTTGCACATGATCTGGGGAGAGGCCGGATCGCTTCACGATCTGATATAAACAGCCTTGCCCTACACTTTATGCAAGAGACTGTTTTTACGGCTCAAACCCGTGATCTCAAGATCACAAATCAGGAATCTTATCCTACGATTTACCTGACACTCATTGTAATAAATGCCACATTCCACAAGTGGAGAAATGATGGTGATCTGTTATCAAACTGAAATAGACAAATAATAAGAAAACTATATGTCATATCATTACATTAATAATATAGCTAGCTCCAGTGGTACCAAAAGGATGAGTAGTTCTCAATCTGCTTTCGATGCCTGGGTTTATAACGGAAAAGAGGCCCAATCTATCTTAACAACACCAAACAAGATAATGATGACGTTCTAGAAAATTGATAGCAGCATATGTCTGGACGGCAATTTCTCAGTTGTTGAAGTGATAAACCAACGAGCTAGTGAGAGGCAAGCGTATGGTGAAGAAGCATCACACAAGTGAAAAGTGCAATCGTTGAATTAAGGTGTGCAGTTGGAGATTAAAGGGTCTAGATGTTGTATGGTGGGTCCAGGAAGAGAAATAACCGTCTGGTCACGTGGGTGCTGTCAAGATTTGGAGGAGGTACTGCGGTGAGCTGCAACAAGTGTTTGGAGAAGACGAAGCTGTTGGCGACAATCAGTTTAAACGAGGGAAATGTCTATTTTGCCCTTGTTTAGTAGCTGAGGAGAAGAGTTTATTTAGGGGTAGTTTGGTCATTTTTCTTTAATATTGTTTTTGTTTAAATAGCTGGCGGTTATTCCTTCTTCGGAAGAATGCAGAGTTGAGCTCCTTCCCCTCTTCTCCTGATTCCATTTTTGCTCTCTGCGTTTTCTCTCTAGTCTCTATATGAGATCATTTGATCAATAAAATCTTCGTCGTTTCATTTGTTGTGGCTTGGTTGTTTGTTGCTTGCTCAATTCTTCAGCTTCGTTAATTTCTTCACATGGTATCAGAGCATTTGTAGATGAACTTTGGATCGTTCATGGTGTTTAGTAGTAATGCTTCTCCTTCAAGAGTGAATATGCAATCCGCAATCAATGATCCTTCTGAAGATCCATTTTATATTCATCCTAGTGACAATCCTTCAATGGTTCTAGTTCAACTGTTGTTGGATGGTAATAATTACCATGGCTGGAGTAGGTCGGTTAAGAGAGCTCTTGAATCGAAGAACAAGGTTGGTTTCGTGGATGGCTCAATTGAGAGACCTGCTGAAGGAGCCAGAAGATTCAATGCGTGGATTAAAGCAAATAATATGGTTGCTTCCTGCTTAGTCAATTCTTTGATTCCTGGCATAGCACAGAGTGTGATTTGGCTAGATAATGCATTTGACATATGGAGTGATTTAAAGTTTAGATACGGTAATGTTGATTCATTTCGCTTGTCTGATTTGCAAGAAGAGCTTTATGGAGTTATACAAAACAGTATGGCGGTAACGGAATACTATACGAAATTGAAAGAGATTTGGGAAGAGTTGTCAATTTTGAAGTCAGTTCCTGTCTGTACCTGTAGAAGATGCACTTGTAATGGTAGTAGGTCCATTAGCAAGTTTATAGAAGATGATTGTGTCATTAAATTTTTAAAAGGATTGAATGATGATTTTGAAGCAGTTAAGTCTCAAATTCTATTGACAAATCCCCTTCCTGACTTGAAAACTGCCTTTGCTATGGCCGTAAAACTTGAGAGGAAATTGTTGTATTCTGGTACCCATTCTCAACCTACATTTATTAACAACCCGACTGCTGTTATGAATGTGAGTTATGGATCTAAGAGAAATGGTTATAAAGGCTCAAGTAATGAAGGAACGAATATGAATACATCAGGAAATGCGGTAGAGGAGTTAGGAGAGAAAATCCAAGGTATGGTAAAAATAACTCCAAGATTCCATCTTGTACATTTTGTAATATGTCTGGACACACAGTAGATAGATGTTATAAAAAAATGGATATCCACCGGGGTTCAAGCCAAGGGGGCAAGTGAACATGGTGAGCATTGAAGGAGGAGACTAGCAGTTTAATGAAGTGACTGGTCAAGGAGAATTGAACTGTCAGGAGTCTTGTGGTTCTTGTGATCAAGAGTCAGGATCTGTGTTGTCCCAGCCTGTATTCACCCCTGAGCAATATGCACAGATTGTGAGCATGCTACAGGATCATAGTAACAAGGGTGGCAAGAACATGAATGATGCAGCCACCATGGCTAACTCCTCCCATACTGTAATGTCAGCTCAGATGGCTGCTGACTCTGGTAAGTGTTCAGGTAAAGCTGTTTTCTAAAACTTAAACATTTGGATTTTGGACTCTAGAGCTAGTGATCATATATGTTCTGGTATACATCTGTTTGATTCTTGTTCCCCAGTTTCTGGCATTTCTGTCAAGTTACCTGATAAGTCCATTGCCTCTGTTTCTCATATTGGTACTATAAAAGTAAACAATGATCTGACTCTTCATGATGTCCTTCATGTCGCTACATTTAATCTTAATCTCATGTCCCTAAGTAAGTTGACTCAGTTTCACAACATCCAGATTTCCTTTTGCTCAAACAAGTGTGTGATTCAAGATATAAAGACCAAGAGGATGATTGGTTCAGCTGAAGTTTTTCAAGGTATGTACCATCTTATAGGGACACCGAAGGTTCCAACTGTTTCTTCCTTTCTCACTTTCCTACATCTTTTCAAGCCTTATCTGTTCAGCTTCCTGATTCCATGCTGTGGCATTCAAGACTTGGCCATATGTCTACAACAAGAATCAAAGAAATACATAAATCTCATCCTGATGTACTGGTTCCAGACCATGACTATCAATGTATCATTTGTCCTTTAGCTAAGCAGAAAAGGTCCCTTTTGTAGCGCCCCGCCCGAAACCAGGGTTCCGGCTCAGTGCACCCGCCGCCGTACTCTACTCCATAGAGTACAAAGCGTCGATACTATACATGTACATATCGACATGAATAATGAATCGATAAGCGGAAGCAACATAACATAAACAAATCTTCATCGACATGCACTGTACTACATCATAAACTGTACAATCATCATATACAGAATACTGAAATAATATATCATACATCATAATCCGAAACTTAATGCCTTCGAAATAATCTCTCAGTATGCTCTTCGTTATCAATGGTCTATCTAGCATGTCTTCAACGAGCCTGTATATTGATACCTGTTATCTGGAAAGTTATAAATGAGGCAAGTATGAGCGATAGCCATCGACTTTTAATCGCTCAGCAAGTAGTCTTACCAGATACGACATGTGGATCATACATGGGGAGACGGGGTGAAAATCATAATAATCATAAATTTTAAATATAATAAGCACGTCTCCTTTCTAACAAGTAAAGTATCATATCATATCTGTAAACTGCTGTAAACTGAAAGCAGATAAATTAGGAAGATTTCAAAGCATACATAGCATAACAGCATCTCATTCTGCTTAATCCAAAACATCATACTATATCCATTCTTAACTTTTAATCCATAACTTATACCATCTTTACATATCTTACATGTACTACATTCTCATGCTTAACACTACATTGTCCACTGTAGTGCTATCATATACTTAAAGAATTCTTAATCATACACCTAAGGTGACATGGTCATGACGTGATGCATAAAACATGACTTTTCATAAAATGACTTTTCGTAAACATGACTTTTCATAATCATGACATGATTTTCATAACTTGCATAACATGACATATTCATAACTTGCATAACATGACTTTTTCATAACATGAAGACATAACATTTACATCATTGGCTATAGCACTTTTCATAAGAATAATAACGCACGACATACCGAATGATTCCCCGTATAGTACATGTGCAACATAACATCATGAATCATAAGCACATGTGCTAACGGTGACGCATTATGACTGAGATCCCGTGTCCCAGACCCGGTGTTACACTCAGCCGTAACGTAAACATGGGCCCCTGACACCTACCACTCCGGTCCCGATGTCAGGACAGCGCTTCAACATAACATAACATAATCATGATCATGAACATAACATAACATATCGTGTCTCATCGGAATCATTCGTCTCGTGTTTATTATTCCTATGCATATGAACTTTTAAAAACATGAGATGTGACAACATAACTTTGCAAATCTTGTTTTCATGCAACGTGAGACTTGGTCAATTACGGGTATCTTGCCATACTACCACTAGTAACATCACTCACTTAATTTCCTTCTACACATCACAACTTAAAAAAAATACCATTTTCACCTACAAATAAGTACCATTCGGCCATCATACTAAAACAGCCTCCTTTTTCTATTATCATCACACAATAATTTGGTAGCATCTATTCCATACATGCATATCATAATTCATAACTTAAATGCCTACATCATGAAAATTTCTAAGTACTTTACATTTCATCTAAGATTTCATAACTTACATTTATCATAACCTATCTATGTTAGCATATATAACATGTAACATATCATGTACATACATTGTAAAAATTAATAGCCTTATATTTACACATACATAAATATGGCCTATTTATGTTTCATACTTTTCATAACTTAATACATAATTTACATACTTAACTTACTTTCATAACTTAACATATTCATCATATGTACATATGTATTTGTGTAAAAATATAATAAAATCATTTTGTCACCAAGCCTAAAGGCCGAATATATATACATGGTATATATATATATAAATCATTTTATGCTATATTATATAATATCCAAAACTTATTCATTTTCAATTTACATACTTAACTTACTTTCATAACTTAACATATTCATCATATATACATATATACTTGTATAAAAATATAATAAAATCATTTTGTCACCAAGCCTAAAGGCCGAACATATATACATGGTATATATATATATAAATCATTTTATGCTATATTATATAATATCCAAAACTTATTCATTTTCATATCTTAACATATTCATCATATATACATATATATATACTTGTACAAAAATATAATGAAATCATTTTGTCACCAAGGCCTATTGGCCGAATATATATATATATATTTGCAATAGTTTATATACTATACATATATAGATACATATAAGTCATTTTAAATACCATTATTCATATTTAATGTATATAATATACTTATGTGTGCATAATACATATAAAAATTATTCATAATCACAATTAGACATAAAACCGAAATATATATATATATATAATATAGGTGTATAATACATAATACATAATACACCAATACGTATTCATTTTCTCTTTTTAACCTATTCACAAACCGTATATACCTATATATATCAATATATTTTCATACAACATAGTATGTTTATTTATATGCATCTACACATCTTTACCTACATATGTATACACATATATATAGATCCGTATATATATATATATGTAGATCTATACATTTATACATATATATATATATATATATATATCAACATACATATTTTATAATATGTATATATATGCTTGTTTATATATAATGTATATATGTGTATATAGTGTGCGTGTATATAGTGTATATATATATATACTTATTACTCAACATAGATCTATACTTTCTTGAAAAGAAATCTTGAACATACTACATGATGATCCAACTTTGATATGAACATAAATACTTAATATTTGTAAAATCATGTTGGATCTAGGAAGAATACTTGCCTTGATTTACTTTCTTACTCTTAGATGGTGATTCCTTCACTTGGATTTGAAGAACACACTTCTCCTCCTTCTCCTTGGTGTATACGGTTATGATGCCCAAAAAGGAGAGTTAGTGTACAACTTATGAAGATAAAGATTTAAGAAATTTAACTTAGATCCATAAGTTTCTTACCTTGAGTATTCTTGGTTCCTAACACCAAACTACTTTGTATTCTTGATCTTGGTTGTATGAAGATGTTGTAGTAGATGGTTTTGTGAAGAATGAGATGAAGTGAAGAGAAGAAATAATTCTTCTTCTTGTTGTAGAATTCGGCCAATAGAGAAGAAATGAAGGAGTTTTGCTCTCCCTTGATTTGCTTGAGGGTGGGTTGAAATTATTGTTTAAGATGATGGTGATGTGGGGTGTAAGAAAAGGAATGTAGGTATGTATTATTGTTGAAAATTTTTGGTGGCATGGGAAAAAGAGGGAGGGAGACGTGCATAAAGGGAAAGAGGAGGGAGAATTGGGGTGTAAGAATATTTTATTGTAATTAGTGTGTGGGAGTGGAAGAAATGGATAAAAGAAATAAAAAGAAGGATGGTGGAAAGTGGTTTGTGGGGGCCGGCCATGTGAGGGTGATGGGAGGGATTTGTGCTTTATGGACATGTAGGGTAAAGCGGAAGAAAGTGTGATAATAGTGTGTATTGTAGTTATCGTATCGGGTATTTTTATTTGGTTTGATTTATCTCTATCGACTTATTTTGCTACCGATTAATTTATTTAAATACCTTGTATGTCCTATACAGTCGTTGTCTATTCCCAACCAGTCTCGTTATATCCATTATCTTACCTTAAGGTTATTTTTATGTGTGTTTCTAACCCCGATATGTAATGTCGATGTCTTTATTAATTCTAAATAGAAATTTAAATTCCACTGAAAATTCATAAACATCGCATTTGCGATCCATTTTCATCATTTCCACTAGCCCAGAATCTCGGGTCGTAACACCTTTTCCCTATTTCACATTCTGTATCCACTTCTCCCTTTAATCTTGTACACATAGACATATGGGGACCTTACAGATATTTCACCATGTATAAACAACAATACTTTCTTACAGTAGTTGATGATTACAGTAGATACTGTTGGATTTATCTGATGAAAACAAAATCAGAAGCTACAACTATTATTCAAAGCTTCTGTCATTATGTTTCTGTCCAATTTAATACACATGTCAAGATTATAAGGACAGACAATGGGCAAGAGTTTAATATGCCTTCATTCTATTCATCTCTTGGCATTATTTACCAGACAAGTTGTCCTCACACTCCTCAAGAGAATGGCATTGTTGAGAGAAAACATCAATATATTCTCTCAGTGGCAAGAGCCTTAAGGTTTCAGTCTGGCTTGCCTTCTTCTTATTGGGGTTTTTGTGTCCAACACTCAGTGTATCTCATAAACATAACTCCCTCTCCTGTTCTCCATCAGAAAACACCTCATGAATTCTTGTATAATACTCCTCCCACTTACAGTAATCTTAAAGTATTCGGATGCCTAGCCTTTGGGACAGATAATCAACCTCACAAAGACAAGTTTGCTCATAGGGCCAAGAGGAGTGTCTTTCTGGGTCTATCACACACAACAAAGGGTTATGTGTTACAAGACCTCCAAACAAAATCGGTTTATATTTCCAGAGATGTAATATTCTTTGAAGGACTATTTCCCTTTTCTTCATCTCAGGTTTCTGAACACTCAAATGGTGATTCTCAGACCACTCCACCCAAACAAGCCCCTGACATCCACACTTACACACCTTCAGTGCCATATAACCCAGCCACATCATATGTGTTGAGAAAAAGAGTTTGAGTGATTCACAAAATGCATGATTTAAATAACGTGTGTTAAAGAAATGCATGCATAATTTATTACTTGACACATTTTTGCGACAAACTTGCCTTATATACTTTATATATGTAGCGCCCCGACCCGGACAGCGGAATCCGAACCGGTGCACCCGTCGTAGCTTACTGAGAAGATTACAAGACGTCTCATCTCTCGGATACACATCATCAATGACGTCAGAGAAATAAGTGCGGAAACACGTATCTCATAAATCTAAACCATCAATGCAGTACAACAAAAGATAAAGTGAATATCAATAACTGGTTATGGACACAGCCATCTAAAACCTCAAATGAAATAAGAAACGGAAATAACAAGAATCAGTCTAAAACAATCCCCCAACACGCTCTAGGCATCCCATTCTGCCCACTCGCCGTCATTCTCAATGAAAATCATATCGTACTCAGGCTCTCCTGCATCACAAAGGTAGTACCCTTAGCGAAAAACACTAGCAAGTAACCCGCTTATAAGACATACGGAATCAACACATGGCAAGACATGAGTAATATATAATTCAAGGGGTAATAGGGCACATGTCTTGTATACTTTCAAGAGCGTAGAATTAACAACACAAGAACACGAGACAGTAACCCATAAGCATTAACAATTAACGATCATTCAAGTCACATAACAATCATCCCAAACTGACTCACGTGATGCATGACAAAATATGCACTACACTACACAGTCACAAATGCATGGGCAATTTCTTTTCCAAAACAGTGCAATGCATGTCACAATGTCCGGTCACATAACTTTATACCCTGTAATGCACCTCGGCTTATATTTCCATCCCGATTAACATTACAGACAACTCAATCTCTCTTTCCAACGGGGACTGTCTAGCGTGACTAGACTTTTTACTCAGCGTGTCTGCCACTCTATTTGCTTTACCCGTATTGTAGTTGATGGTTAAGTCATAATCCTTAAGTAACTCCAACCATCTTCTCTGTCGCATATTTAACTCCTTCTGCGAGAATAAGTACTTCAAACTCTTATGATCAGTGAATACGGCACATTTCTCTCCATATAAGTAGTGTCTCCAGATCTTAAGAGCAAATACCACAGCTGCGAGCTCCAAGTCATGCGTCGGGTAGTTCTGCTCATATGATTTCAATTGTCTTCACGCGTACGAAATGACCCGTTCATTTTGCATCAAGACACAAACTATAAACAGAAAATCAGTTCAAGACTAGCATATGTAAATACCATGCACTAATTGTAATGATGTACATACCTAGTCCTTTCTTGGACGCGTCGCTATAGATTACAAAACCGTCGGTGCCAGAGGGTTGTGCCAACACCGGGGATGTGGTCAATCTCTTCTTGAGCTCAAAAAAGCTCTGTTCATATTCAGCAGTCCATTCGAACTTAGTCTTCTTCTGTGTAAGTCGGCTTAATGGAACTGCTATTGTTGAGAATCCCTCAACGAACTTCCTGTAGTAGCCTGCCAAGCCTAGGAAGCTTCTGACTTCGGTCACATTGGTGGGTCTTGGCCATTCAGTAATGGCTTCTATCTTCTTAGGATCCACAGAAATCCCATCCTCCGAAATCACGTGACCGAGAAAGGCTACAATTCTTAGCCAAAATTCACACTTGCTGAATTTGGCATAGAGCTTTTGTTGCCTCAAAATTTGCAACACCACTCTTAAGTGTTCAGCATGGGCTTGCTCGTCGGGGGAGTAAACTAGAATGTCATCGATGAACACCACCACGAATCGGTTCAACTGCTCTCGAAATACGGTGTTCATCAAGTCCATGAAGGCCGCTGGGGCATTAGTTAATCCAAAAGGCATCACCAAAAATTCATAATGCCCGTATCGAGTCCGAAAAGCGGTCTTAGGTACGTCTCCTGCTTTCACGAGTAACTGATGATACCCCTGACGAAGATCAATCTTTGAGAACCATCGGACTCCCTTTAGCTGATCAAATAAATCCTCAATCCTTGGCAGAGGATACTTGTTCTTGATGGTGATTTTGTTCAACTCTCGAGAATCAATGCACAACCTCATGCTGCCATCTTTCTTCTTTATAAATAATACTGGAGCTCCCCAAGGTGATACACTGGGGCAAATTAACTTCTTGTCTAACAACTCTTGAAGTTGTCCCTTAAGCTCCTTAAGTTCAGCTGGGGCCATTCTGTAGGGTGCCTTGGATATAGGCTCGGCTCCGGGTATCAAATTAATTTCAAACTCCACTTCTCTCGATGGCGGAACTCCTGGTAAATCATCCGGAAATACGTCCTTGAACTCATTGATCACCGGTATCTGATCTATAGAGGGAACTTCCTGCTTCGCATCTACTGCATACACCATAAATCCCTCTGCTCCTTTCTGTAAATCTTTAAAGGCCTGAATCGCCATCAAGTATATCTTCTTTGGGGCTTTTGTTAGCTTGACGTTTCCTTGTACCGTTATCTCATTCATCTCAGGGGCCTTAACGGTCACTTGTTTGAGTTTACAGTCAATATTGGCATGATTCTTGGTCAGCCAATCCATGCCCAATATTACATCAAAATCCTTCATCGGAATCGGAACTAATGTCACAGCAAACACCTTTCCATCCAACTCCAATTCACAATCTTTGTACTGGTGATGGGAAACCAGTACCTGCTCGCCTGCTGCCTGCACCCGGAAGGGGGTTTCAAGCCATTTGGGTAGACAGTCGAGTCCTTTGGCAAATCGTTTAGAAATGAAGGAGTGACTAGCTCCGCTATCAAACAATACGTTCGCAGGTACGTTGTTAACTAGGATCACACCTAATCACAAGAGTGTAGCACATAAAAGTTTTCTCATAACACACATTTAATCATCAACTTAAAAGACTAAAATTCAACTTAAGCTACTATTATTGAACTTAAGTCGTACCTGTCACCATGTTGGCGTCCTCCTGCACTTCGGCGTCTGTCATCGCGTGGACTCTTGCATTGGGCATGCCTCTCTGCTGCTGAGCCGGTCCTACTTCTACTTGAGGCTTAGGGTTCCATTCGGGGCAATCTTTGATCCTGTGGCCCGCCTTTCCACACTTGAAGCACGCTCTGGTCACTTTCCAACATTCACCCACATGTCTCTTCTGGCAGTGTGGGCATACTGCGGGTGCCTGACGATCAGGATGATTCTGTTGTGGTGCCCTCTGAGCTGGCCCCGCCTGCCCTTTTCTAGGGATCTTGACCCAACGTCCGGGTCTACCACCACTTTGCTCTTCCCTTGGCCTCTTGCTCGATTCTTCACGAGCCTCTCTAGGCTATGTCCTGCGCATGTCACTCTCCACGCGGTAACATGCGTCCAACATCTCTTCAAAAGTCTTTAAGCTAGACCCCGCTATGGCCGTCCGTATACGGGGGTTCAATCCTTCCTCGAATTTCAGCATTTTCATCCTGTTGTTTTCCAACACCATGGGCGTGAATTTGCCCAAGGCATGGAACCTATCGGCGTAATCAGAAACAGTCATCCTCCCCTGCTCAAACTTATCAAACTGCCTCATCTTTTCCAAAATGGCAGTCTCAGGCACATAGTAGTCGTTGTAAGCCTGGACGAACTGTCTCCACTGTATAGGGGGAGTCATCTTTGGCAGAATCCCATTCCACCAGGCATTAGCTCTGCCGATCAATAATGGTGTGGCTACATCCACCTTGAGTTCTTCAGGTGCTTGCGCAAGCCTGAAGCACTTCTCCACTTCATCCAGCCAAAATTCGGCCACGTCAGGGTCGGTGGTCCCTTCAAAGTTGGGGGCATGCATCTTCCGCATCTCCCCAATGTAGTATATGATTCCTTGCTGAGGGGGCGGTGGAGGAGGAGGTTGTTGTTGCTGCTGGGCAACTCCTTGTGCTATCACTGTGATAGCATCTATCAACGCTTGGGGTACTAGGACTGGTGGTGGTGGTGGTGGTGGTGGTGGTGGTGGTGGAGGGTTCTCGTTTCCATTACCACCGTTCCCTTGGTTATCTCTCCTGGGAGGCATTTTCTGCAAAATCAACGCTTATTAGCGTTCAACAATTCCAAAAGTAAACACTGAAGGCCCATATGCGTTGTACATGGTGGAATTCGTACACTGAAATAAAGTACACTTGTTGATTAAATTTTATCGCGCTCGCACACACCCATCCCAATCAAACTTACATCTAGGATCACATACTTAGACCTAAAGATCAACTTAAAGATCAAATTATAACTTAAGACTCTACATGATATAACTTAGGTCTCCGAGGTAGATCTGAAGCCTAGGCTCTGATACCACCTGTAGCGCCCTGACCCGGACAGCGGAATCCGAACCAGTGCACCCGTCGTAGCTTACTGAGAAGACTACAAGACGTCTCATCTCTCGGATACACATCATCAATGACGTCAGAGAAATAAGTGCGGAAACACGTATCTCATAAATCTAAACCATCAATGCAGTACACAAAAAGATAAAGTGAATATCAAAAACTGGTTATGGACGCAGCCATCTAAATCCTCAAATGAAATAAGAAACGGAAATAACAAGAATCAGTCTAAAACAATCCCCCTACACGCTCTAAGCATCCCATTCTGCCCACTCGCCGTCATTCTCAATGAAAATCATATCGTACTCAGGCTCTCCCTGCATCACAAAGGTAGTACCCTTAGCGAAAAACACTATCAAGTAACCCGCTTATAAGACAGGATCAACACATGGCAAGACATGAGTAATATATAATTCAAGGGGTAATGGGGCACATGTCTTGTATACTTTCAAGAGCGTAGAATTAACAACACAAGAACACGGGACAGTAACCCATAAGCATTAACAATTAACGATCATTCAAGTCACATAACAATCATCCCAAACTGACTCACGTGATGCATGACAAAATATGCACTACACTACACAATCACAAATGCATGGGCAATTTCTTTTCCAAAACAGTGCAATGCATGTCACAATGTCCGGTCACATAACTTTATACCCTGTAATGCACCTCGGCTTATATTTCCATCCCGATTAACATTACAGACAACTTTATACCCTGTAACGCACCACGGCTTATATTTCCATCCCGTGTAACATTACAAACAACTTTATACCCTGTAATGCACCACGGCTTATATTTCCATCCCGTGTAACGTTACAAACAATTTCGCAAACCTGTGCCGAAGCACAGCTCTTTTCAAAACAATATGCAAATGCAAATGCCATGATGCAAGAATCCTCATTTCAATCACATTCTTCGTTCACATAAATTCAATTCACATTCGGTATCAATCAATCACACATGATTCCCCTCACTTACACATTCGAGCTTATGCTTCAAGCTAGGTCATCAACACTTAACATTGATTCTAAAACTCAAAACTAATGTGAGAACCCTCACATTCCTCCATCGAACTCTGTAAGACCTCATACGTTCATTCCTAACCCCTTAGGTCATTCACGTTGAAATCAGATTCGAATACCCTTTGAATTTTCCAAATTTGATTCACCATCTTAAGTCATGTTCCCAATACCTAGACTAACCTCAATCATGTCCTAAGAAGTCCCTAAGATCACCCAAAAGGGTCTCCCAGCTTCCCCCTTTCTTCCCTTATTTTCCCACAAAACTGCAGGACGTCATACCCTAACGTCGATCGATCTACGTCCTTCTGTGGCACGTCATCCCCTCACTTACTATACGTCGATCGATTGACATACGTCATACCCTGACGTCGATCGATCGACGTCCCCGTTCCAGAATCCCAATTTGTAGTTTTCTGCAGAAACTGCAGAAAACATCCCCAATTCGATCCCAACTTCCTTCCAAACCATTCCAAGCCTATTTCCCACATCAATCCATCCTTAATTCACCCAAGACAACACCATTAACATACGATTCACGGATTCAAGCCTAGCACTCAAAGTATTCATCAAATCAAGCCCAAAAATCTAATCTTTTCACTCTCCATTCCCTTCAACCGCCAATATCAACAAAGTAGGGTTCAAGGGATTGGGATTTACATGATCTCACATAAACAACAACATCAACAAGGATCTAGATCAAATAACGGCCAAATCTCGAAATCAAAACATATAAATCACATATAGATTCACAAAAAGAAACTACTGCATGGTGGTCCATTTTGATATCAAAAGCAGGCCTTTTTTCTTTTGCAAAATGTAAGAACTTATAAGATGATTACTTGCCTTTGATTACTTGGAGAAGAAATGAAGAACGAATGAGGAATGGATTGAAGATCTTGAGGTTTTCTTCTCTAGGGTTGCAAAGGTGAGAGGAGATCGCTCAATGAACTACAGGGGGCGGCGGTTTCTCTGCGTAAAATGAGAAAACTGACGTTCTGTCAGTTTTTATATGGAAAGGGTGAAATTTGGAGTTTCTAAATTATCTTCTATTATCTCATTTATCTTAAAGGATAAATTCCTACTATTTAATTCCAAAATTAAATACTACTTAATTCCATATTTAATCCTTTCCATAAATTCCATTTAATCCTAATACTTAATTCTTAATTCATTATCATTTATTTTCCTTAACCTATTTAATTTCCGTTTATCCTTTATTTATTTTACTAAGGGTACGGGGCATAACAATATATAATGTTGCCGTACTAACAAGCTATGAAGCTTTAAAGCTTACATCAAATGGCAAACAATTGTTGTGTTTGAACTATTTTCAGGTGCCACCATTAATGAACTAAACTAGTTCATTAAGTGAAGTACTTAGTTAAATGAATTAAGTAGTTCATTAAATGGAGATATATTTGGAGAAGGCATGAAGGCAACAAACATGGAAATGAAAAGTCTCCTCCCACTCTAATCACATGTTTTTATATATATAAATTATATATATTCAGATATTTTTATAAAAAGACAAAATACACATATATTCCGGCATACTACCGACACGTTACATATATTACGAACGTACGTCAACGTCACACAACTATACTTATCTCATATTTATGAGTATATTCAGGTCTTATATTGTAATAACCGGAAAAAAATTATAGAATATAATAATAATAATAATAATAATAATAAAGAAAAAAATATAGAAAAGAGAAGAATAAAGAAATAAATAGAATGGGAAGATAAGGATAATAAAAGTGTTTAAGAGATAAAAGGGATAAGATTAAAGAATTTTAAAAAAAAATTAATTAGAGGATAATGGGGGAAACCGTTTTCCCCCAAGAATCACGCTATTCATATTAGAAATAGCGGGGCTGGGGGATTACAGGGAGAACGGACATGAAACAAAAAAAGGTGCGTAAACGTGAAGAGAGGGGCGACCAGGAAGAGGGAAGAAGAAGCCATCCAAAACCGTGTAGACTCTGGGTAA
This sequence comes from Eustoma russellianum, assembly GCA_036186865.1. NCBI lineage: Eukaryota > Viridiplantae > Streptophyta > Magnoliopsida > Gentianales > Gentianaceae > Eustoma > Eustoma russellianum. Next base: position 20,337,276 of record AP025057.1, read on the forward strand.
TCGCGTAAAGTGTCTGCAAATAGGTAGGTTCCCTTTTTCCCCTCCAATTGGTGCAATCTCAAGCATGCTTGAGTGGTAATCTATGTGTTTATGATGTTTTCTCTGTTGAAATCCATGATATGATGATTATTCTGTGAAATACATGTTTATCGTACACTGTCGAATGCGTAGTTTGGTTGGCGTGACTTGGATTTGATTTTAGGGAAAAGTTTGATGATCAAAATGGTAAACTGTTGCATGAATACAGATTTTTTGTTTTGATTTGGCCTTAGAATAGGTTCCCATAGACCGGAAATAGGCAAAAATATAGATCGGGATCGAAAAACGGATGCCGAGGGCCGGAGGTGCGACTCACGCGCCGTCAGAGTGGC